>JANHFT010001854.1:24400-40059 GCA_032467955.1 Pseudoxenodon macrops | reverse complement strand
CCCCCCCCCCCCCCCCCCCCCCCCCCCCCCCCCCCCCCCCCCCCCCCCCCCCCCCCCCCCCCCCCAAACCACAGGGAAGAGAACAATCCGCACGACGCTCACCGTACCCAACTCCACAGAGCGCACAAAACAACGGACAGCTTTGCCCACATGCCAATAAAATGTATTCTGATTGGTCGGCGGAAATCCAAATCGGTCCTGGGATTGGCTGCTTGGTCTAAGTAGCTGCGCGCGGATTCCCCTCAGAGCCCGTACGTTGAGTAAGCCTCTCGGTCGCGTAATTTAAAATCGACTCAGGCTAGAGTGGTGGGAGGCTGGGGAGTTCTTTTCTTTTCTTTTCTTTTCTTTTATTTTCTTTTCTTTTCTTTTCTTTTCTTTTCTTTTCTTTTCTTTCTTGCCTGGGACTCAAGTTATGTAGTGAGTGATATACCGCTATGTTATAGATAACCGAGTCTAACGATTAGTGGCTTAGTATAATATATAGAAAATCATTTTGAGAAAATGACCGAAGTTCTGATTATACAGGGCGACCAGAAAGAGGAGCTGTTAGTGGGTGGGGATAAGCACCTTCTGTGAGGGGAGAGGTTTTTTATTGAGCACAGCCATTCTTCGAGAGGAAGCTGTCGTTTGTGGTTTCATGAATAACTTGTGCGAATGGTTTATTCAAACATGTCACGGCCACCTCGTGTTTTCCTTTAATAATTTCATTTGAAACAGTTTCAGTTACCCTTTTGGATATGGTAGAACCTGTTTGAAACCTCAAAGCATTTTGTATACAAGCTTATGTAGGACTAATCCAACTTTTTGCAAGGTAGCTTTTTTTTAAAAGTACATTAATTGAATGACTAGCTCTTAATTTTGTTAAGCTGGCTTTGGGAAGCTTCATTAATAGCGTTATTTTTATTTCAATTTAGATGATTGACAATTATGAGGCTGACTAACAGCAATTAAAAACACACCAATAACAATAAATCCATAATTAGCCATAATCATAAACTTTAACATGACCAACTTACAGGATCTGCCATATGCTTCTGCTGTCCTGTCTGGTGACTTAATCACATCTTCAGAGACTTTGGCAATGATTTGTACTATTGTATCCTAATCTCCAAGGAGATGATGATCCAAAGAGACTATTATGGAAAAGACTCCCTTCCTGGGTATGGCCAGATGGTACTCTTTAATACACAGGATCCCTGGTGAGGCTCCCCTGCTGGATGTGTAGACACAATGGGGAGAGTCATTTCCTCAGATACCCTGCCCCATGCCGTGAATGGATTTATAGGTAATTACTATAAATTTGGAGGCTAAAACATATAAAGAACAGTTGCTAGAATTGGGTATGTCTAGTTTAATGAAAAGAATGACTAGGGGAGACATGATAGCAGTGTTCCAATATCTCAGGGGTTGCCACAAACGAGGGAGTCAAAGCACCAGAGGGCAGGGCAAGAAGCAATGATGGAAACTAATCAAGGAGAGAAGCAACCTAGAACTAAGAAGAAATTTCCTGACAGAACAATTAATCAGTGGAACAACTTGCTTCCATAAGTTGTGAATGCTCCAACACAGGAAGTTTTTAAGAAGATGTTAGATAATGATTTATCTGAAGTGGTGTAGGGTTTCCTACCTAGGCAAGGGTTTGGACTAGAAGACCTCCAAGGTCCCTTCCAACTCTGTTTCTCTATTCTAAAAAAAATAATCCTAGGCAGTTGGGAAAGCTCTCAATCATGACTGGAAGAGAGCAGCACTTAACTGATATTAAATGAAAAGACTAAGTAGTGTTGAACCTTGGAATATATTACATTTATTCTTCAGCAAAAGATGTGATACTCAGGAGCAGCTAGTTCAGAATACTGGGGCACAGGAAGCCATAGGAATGCCATAGCATTGTTGTGCAACACCTCTGCCTTATTTGGTTACCAGTAAGCTTCCAAATGCAGTTCAAGATGGTCTTATGAAGTCTTTCACAGCATAAGGTCTTGTTATTTGACAGAGCACCTACTTTTTGTAGTTTCTGGTCATCTTGTACGATCAGGTAAAGTCAGTTTAACTTCAGATTCCAACCATTAAACAATGTCACTATTAGTACATAGGGCGTGTGCCTTCTCTATCATAGCACCTGCCCTCTAGAGTATCTCAGAGAGTTGCTTTCCCCCACATTGACTTTATTTAAAAGAGCCCTTAAAACCTGGATTTCCCCCCCAGGACCTTGGCTAGCAATAGAGTTAGACATATACCTCTTCACAGTGCTTTACAGCTCTCTCTAAATGGTTTACAGAGTCAGCATATTGCCCCCAACAATCTGGGTCCTCGTTTTAATGATCTCGGAAGGATAGAAATCTGAGTCAATCATGAGCTGATCAGAATCGAACTCCTGGCAGTCAGCAGAATTAGCTTGCAATGCTGCATTCTAAACACTATGCCACCATGGATTAGAGAGAGTTATGGGTCCCTTACATCTTATATGGCTCTATGGACCAAATAGTCAGACATGCACTAGTAGCATTTTATCAGCTGGGTCAGATTTTCAGAAGAATTCAATGTTATAGATATATGGGGGCTAAATTCCTGGGAAAATTCACCAAAACAATAGTTTTATCTGCCAGTTTGCAACTGAAGATTATGGCCAAGGGCAGTCACACTTAGGAACTGATCTATTTCTGGAGTGAGAACAAATTCTTACATATGTCTTTGGATACGATTTCCCATAATATTCTCAGAAGTACTCATTTTCTTGGCCTGTATTATTCTCATTATATTTCAGACTTCTCTTCACCTACAGGGATAGAAAAGTTGGCATCGCCCAGAAGTTTCAAGCTATGCCTCCCACAAATTCTTGTCATTGCTGGCTTGGGCTGATGAGAGTTGAAGTCTAAAAATTCTGAAGAACCCCAGAATGTTAGTTTTTGCACCAACCAGACTTAACTTCAAATACCTTCCATTTGTTCTCCTCAAGTCTAATAGCAAAACAGAATTTATAAAACTATGGTTTATTTTCTCTCAAGGCTGTGCTGAGAGGCTAAAGTTTCCAAACAGATTGTAGTTTGGCATAACCTTGATGTCAGTCTGCCAATTTGGCCTTGTGTTAAACATTACGGGATCCAAAGTGCTTCTGTTCCCACAAGACGTTATTAGATAGCAA
This sequence comes from Pseudoxenodon macrops, assembly GCA_032467955.1. Classification (NCBI taxonomy): domain Eukaryota; kingdom Metazoa; phylum Chordata; class Lepidosauria; order Squamata; family Pseudoxenodontidae; genus Pseudoxenodon; species Pseudoxenodon macrops. The sequence goes on along the minus strand of JANHFT010001854.1, from coordinate 36,917 downwards.
TGCAGATCAGATTTGACCACTCCTGGTCAATAAAAATGCAAAGGGTTTCAAGACAGAATAAAAGTCTTCAACTGGGAAGAAACTGGAGGTGAAGGTAAATTAGATAAAATGTAAATCTTTAAATTGCAAAGACAAATTAGCCTCTCTTTTTTAAAAGCATGATTTACTTATTTCTTAAAAGATAGTTCAATTTATTGCATTTCCTCAAGCAGGATTTAATATTCCTATTTAAAAATAGAAAGAGGCAAAGAATGAATGCTTTATTTATAGCTGTTGAATATATTTAGGGGATGTAATAGTCTTGCCATTGAATATACTCTTATGGTCAAAAGCCCCAGAGAGCCAGAATGAAACAATGGACACTAGTAGTCCTCAACTTATGACTGTAATTGAGCATGCAATAAGTCATGGCAGTCATAAAGCAGGTCAAAACAACTGAAGATGTAGTCTTTTGCTGAGCATCAAAATGTGTTCATGTCACTGCAAGAATCCCTGGATGTTGGAACTTCAAATCTGGGTCGTAGGTTCCATTTTTTGGGGTCCATCCTAACCTCAGATGGTTGCAAAGTACGGTAACTGGTTGTAAATTGAGGACTACCTGCAGAATGTAAGAGGTTAGGGTCAGAGGTCCATGTTCAACTGTATCCTTTTGTGCTGATTAGTGGAAAGCTTTGAGGAGAACATCCCACATGATTCCACACTACTGCTTTACAATTAAAAACCGTTCAGGTTTTTTTGCTGGATGTAAGGCTACCCAGCTAATAAAGAACATTTTTTGTCTGCAAATCATTGAAATGCTAGACCAACCTTTCCCATCTTCTTTACTGATGTTCTTTTTCTGCTACCTGAAATATTAACTTCTTCAAAAGAGGCGAAGGCAAGAAACCTGAATTGATCAAAGTCAAAATGTTCTAGAATTTATTCCTTAAGAAATTCATTCAGTTTGATATTTTCTGTTTGATATTGGGTAAAGATATTTGAGTTTTCTTTCCTCCCCCAACTTTCTTAATTTTTTTAATACTGTATTTCAATTTGCATACAACATGTTTATTTTTTAACTAAATTTCCACCGTATTGTGCTTCAATTCTGTTAGCAAGTCTTGGCGCCATCTCAGAAAAACAAATTGAAACAAATATTTCTAAAATAATAAATACAACATCATGACCAATTCTCTTAACTTTTTGGAGTTATTGAAGAGAACAGTAGTTGATATTTTAGTGGGCTTGAAGTACTGAGGATTTTTTTTTTATGTTTTGTTTGCTTCTTCGCCTAGGCTATAAATCTCCCTTGGTACCTGTTTATCCATGTCAGTGCAGATTTCACAGAAGCATGCCTGCTGTGAAAGCAGAGCTATAAGGATTTTTCAATCCACAGCCCCCTTTACTGGATTGTCTCCCCACACCCACCCCGGGTATTTGTTCTCTTTGCAGGTTGAGGAGAAGGTGATAGAAGTTAAGAGAATCTTAGAAATGCAAAATCACGCCAGCAATTGTCTGAAGTGAGCAGGACAAGGCAAAACTGCCAAGACTATAGCTGTCAAGCCATTTGTTTTCTGGAGGGAAAAGCAGCAAAGTTGGCTGATGGATCTGAAATGTTAATTTCTTCCAGCTGTTGTCAGTCTGGCAGGCTCTCAAAGGAAGTTTAATAGACTGCAGCCTTCTCTGCGCTGGCACTGCTTTAACAGAGACAGCCCAGTGCAGCCTGGTGATTAAACAAAAGTCTTCATCTCCCATGGATTTATTTTTCTTTTTGGCTTGGCTCATTTCAGTGCCATGTGTTTCCATGCTTTTTCAATGTTCAGCTTGTTATAAGGGAGGAAACCATTATTATTTTTTTGCTAAGGGGAGGTGACCAACAGAGGCCCTTGGAGATGAGAAGCAAGTCAAGTGACTGGTCTCGGAGGCCATTTCACTGACTCCACAGCAGGCGCCAATCTGGTCCCTGACCAACCAGGAGAAAGGCTGTGCAGAGGAAAAGAAAAAGGTGTGTTTTATTGCTGTTCTGTTGGAAAACTCAGAATAGCATTGGAGGCAGAAAGCAATGATTGCCTTAAGTGAAAGAACGTGCCAGATTGAACTAGAGCAGAGAAGATTTTGGCTGTTATCCACAAGAGGATAGTATAGCAGTGCTAGCCACATGCTATCACAGAGCAATCACCACTTGGGTTATTTGTCACATGATCATTCCTCCCAGAGGTGGGTTCCTACTGGTTCTAACCAGTTCTTTAGGACCGTTAGTAGCTCGGCGCTGATATCACGGAGCCAGTTCCTCATGGGCACCGCCATCTTGTGTTTTTTTATTGCTGCGCGTGCACACACATGCGGCATGACCCTGAACGAACCAGCAGCAAAAATATCCAGAACCCACCCCTGATTCCTCCCTGAAAAACTGAGAAGAAATGCAATTCCAGATCAGCCAGGTGACACATAATGGGTGTCAGACCATACAGAGGATGTCCATCCCAGCCAGTCCTGATCCAGTTAATGCTTCCTTGTTTCCAGCTTCCAAGTGTAATTCAAAAAAACACTCTTGGCTTTCTTAGGACCATTTTCTTTGTAATATTAAACAAATCTGTTCCTCCTGCCCACATCCTCTGGTTTGTTTTTTTATATTTGTGGATAAGAGGTTGGGCTCCAGGCATTGCAGTATAGCCTGCTCTTTTTCTCCGCTCTTTCTTAACATCCAGTTTCCCAGAAAAAGCCTATATCTGAGACCACAGAAGCTGCCTCTGCCATTATGAACAGCTAAAAGCCACTCTAGGCCTCCAGACCAGGAGTGTGAAATCCATGGGACACATGCAAACACACCCACCCAACATCTCATTTGCATCCCCCTAAGGCTTCCAAGACTGTGCCTTTGAAATTCAGGGGTATTTTGAAAATTCCAAGAGACTTTAAGAATGGGATTGGAATGGAAACAGTTTATATTCTACTCCCATCCCCATTTTATCCCGTCCCCACAATTTAAGTTAAGTTTAAAAAGCCACAGCAGATAAAATTGCCTAGGCAGGTCCTGTAAACTTTTATTAATCATAAGCTCTATTACATGAACCATTACACAGATATATCATGCAGAAGGCATTTGAGACAGTTGAAATACACAGCCAAAATCACTGGCAGGCAAAAAAGGAACAAGAGTCATTTTTGGCTATGCACTACTCTCCTTCAGAAAGTCACAATGCTCCAGTGCCTCTAAGACTGCCTACCCCTGATCTAGAAAAGACAGGAGAACTGGCTGTTTCTCTAAGTAGAGTATAGGCCATTGTGACATTGATTGATTCACATCCTTCCCACAACATTCCAATGCAGGTAGCAATTTAGAAGCACTATCTGATTGCAATTTACCTTTTCACAAGCATCATCCTTAGGCAATCCAATGGATGCTCAAGAGGCCCCACCCTCCAACACATTATGACTGGATGGCTAGTACTAGTTTGAAGAAGTCGTCCTCACTTGAAAACATAACTGATTTGCAGCTATCTCCTTTCCTTTTCTTCTTAACAAAACATTTTTTGCAAGTAACCCAGAGTTTGATTCCTCCTATACTTGAATGTAACTGCCATCGCATTTACCATTTTTATGGTCACTAGGCAATTTAGCTTTGCCAAAGTTAAAGCATTGCTTGGTCCTGTATTGGCCCTTTAAGTCTCTACTTCTTATGTACTTAAAAGGTAAAGGTTCCCCTCGCACATATGGGCTAGTCGTTCCGAACTCTAGGGGGCAGTGCTCATCTCCGTTTCAAAGCCAAAGAGCCAGTACTCTCCGAAGACGTCTCCGTGGTCATGTGAACGGCATGACTAAATGCTGAAGGTGCATGGCATGCTGTTACCTTTCCACCAAACTGGTCCCTATTTTTCTACTTGCATTTTTTTACATGCTTTCCAACTGCTAGGTTGGCAGATGCTGGGACAAGTAATGGAAGCTCACTCCATTACGCAGCGCTAGGGATTCGAACTGCTGAACTGCCAATCGTTCGATCAACAAGCTCAGCATCTTAGCCACTGAGCCACTGTGTCCCCTTATGTCTTATTATGTCCTTATTATGTCCCCTTTTTCTCTTATGTGCTTAGAGTGACATAAAAATAATTTAGGGAATTTACAGGCTCTGGGGATATTTATTTTCCTGTAGTTATGGTCTCTCATTTGCCTATGATGCCGACCAAGGCAACAAATATATAGTCCATCTGTCTGTCTTCTCTTCATAGAACAAGCACTGCATGGGGCAGTTAACTGGAAAAGCTTTCCCTCAGAGCTTCTTGCATGTGAATGTATATATATTTGCTATAGTATTAGGAGACCCTGTGGTTTCAACATGTCCTGTGTGTTTGTTGAGTATCAATATTGCTATTATATAAGAGTAGATCAAAAAGGAAGTCAAACCATAATCTCAGTAAAGATCAGATCTTTTGACAAATATCATACAGTAATCCCTTTAGTTTGGAAGGGATAAAAATTGGAATCAGGATTTAGATCTTGATCTGATCTTGGCTCATCAAGTTGCACTTGAAATATCAACAGATTTTTACTATTAAGAACATTTATCCTGGGGAAGAAATAAAAGGGATATCACACAGAGGGGAATTTTGTATGGAAAGTTTTGCACAATAAACATATTTGCACAATAAATTCAATCATTCTTTTTATATATATTCAACGTCTTCTGTCTCCTTATTTTTATTCTTCATTCAGCAATTTTGTTTCATTTGATCCTCACAATTTTAATTTATTTGAAAGAAATTTAGTTCATGCAACAAGAGAATGACAGTATCAAGGACATTCACAATGACTTTATGATGTGTGACTTAAATAAGTTTTCACAGTTAGGTCAAATGTTGGGTTGCATTATCTCAAATTATTCTACTGTGGCTGTAACCCTTATACAGACACTGGACAGTGATTATGAACAAAATATTCATAATATATGGTGAATATATTGTGTTGCTGTATTGTGGGGAAAATATGTTAATTAAAAAAAATATTTTGACTCCTGCTGACTTCAAGTAGCTGTCTTAATAACCATAAGATAGCAATTTGCCAAGAATTAGACAAACCTAATCCTGTTTACCTTCCCAGTTCAGGTAAGGTCAAACAGATGTTGCCACCTGTAAACTCTAAAACGCAATATGGCTGTGGTTCACCCTTAATTGTCATATTTGTTTACACTCTCCTTTCAGGAAACAACTGCTCCTTAAACAGTAATACTTTCAGAAGGGGGGGGGCAAAAATAAAATAAAATTATAGTATTTAGGATCACAATAACATTACTGTAAACCTTAAACAGAACAAGTAATTTAGGGCATGCATGTGGAGTGGCTGGGATTTATTGCTACTGTAGTACATGATAAACCTTTCTAAGGGTGTTTTCAACCAGTTTGTTTTCAATCACAATTAGTATGAAATTGTGATCTATTTTTCTGGGATACACATTGAATTTCATCTATATGATTCCAGGGAATTTACCACCCTAGATGGTTTAACTTTATTTTGTCAAAGATTAAATTGAAAATAGAAATGCATAAGTAGCAAGTAGAATATATTAAAGACGCATAGAAATGAATAACATTTATGCATACATTCAAAAAATGAAATAATAAAATACTAATAAGCAATAAGGCAGTAGCTGACATTGGAAAAGTACGTATTAGTCCCATAAATGATGGGACTTGGCCAATCCAGGCCTGGGTGGGGTTGAGCCCACTGACTTTTGATGGCAACTGCCATGGAGAAGAGTCTAATGACTTTTTTGGATGTTTCTGTGGAAATATCTGCTAATAAAAACTGTAGAGTTTTGGACTCTGTTTAACTTCTGCACAAACACAGACTGGATGCAATACAATACTGTAATAAAATTGCCGGACCTGATACAGTTCACAAAAGTCTGAGATGTTGTTTCAATGACTCCACCTGAACATAGGCAGTGGCAGTCTAGATAAGGGATGTTACTCAGCTGCCCTTGCGCTAGATTTAAGGTCAGGATATTAAACCTAGCTAATGTAAATGATTTTTTTTGCTTGGGGGAAAATAATCTTTAAAAGGTAGTTTGAAAAACGAAGATGTGATAAAACTTGTCTGATGCATAATTTGAAGCTAGATCGTTTACCTTCTGTTGTGAAATCAAGAGTGCATTATTTGTGCTAGATGTAGCTTTCTCCAAAGGCATTACTGATATTGTCTGAGTAAAGCCACAGATAGAATGAAGAGTTAAATTATCTGTATAAGCTAAACCAAAGAATGACTTCCAGTTTAGCTTCAGTATCTTAGGTGGCATTCTAAGAATATCCTGGATATTCTTATCCAGGAAGCTCTGGAAGGAGATCCTAATTCAAATCTTAGTAGGGCACTGGGGATAAACAAATGGGCATAGAGTCTAAAATTTTGGGCACCATGAACTGGTTCCATTGAGAAATGTTTTTCCGTGGATGGGAGGTGTTGTTTTGCATGCTGCCTGTGCCCCGCAGATGGAACTTCACTTGTTTGCGGTGCCAGGTTTCTGGTGTATTGTAGACTGGTGTCGGTCCATGGACCAAGGGTCGGGGACCCCTGGCATAGACAATGATTCAATTCAATGTGGACTGCATTGTTTCTAAAGGCGTTGTGTTTTAATAAGAGTAGAATGACACAGAGCAGAAATGGCATCTCGTTGCTTCTGAATAATCTGCTCTTGTCTTTATTTGTACATCAAAATCCTTTGGAAAGAAAACCTATAACCTAAAGAGTTTACACCTTTTCCCTGTCTGCATCTTCTAACTTAAGAAGTGGTTGTGCCTAAACCTCTGTAGCTTTATGAGTCTATATGCCCCAGAGTGATTGGTTGTCCATTCCCTTTTTAAAAGCATATTCTCTCCCACCCCCAGACTAGTTTTTACTCAGCATGACAATTTGCAACTCAGCAAATATTTGCTGTACATGTGAACCATCAATTGAAGATAATTCACCTCATTTTTTAAAATTATTTCCCTACAAATGTATGAATCTGTTGCCCTCCTTTCCTTTGTAACTGATCAAAACACTACATTTTTTTCTAATATGGTCTGAGTTTTAACATCTCCAAAACACACAGTACCAGGTGGCAGTTATTCCTGGTCACTGACCCATAAATCCTTGGGAAATTGTCTGAGAAGCCTGATGTGCAATGCGTCACTTCTGCTAACATCAGGGGAAGTCTGCTTGTCTGCTAGCTGCGCAACACAAATAGAAGAACAACAAACCCATTTACTCCCTGCCCAGTTACTACGTGAGCCACCAACCCTACCAGCACTGAGCTTGCCTTGGTATCTGAACAGCTGGTCATTGCAGAATGGCTTCCCAGGGAACTGTAAAAACCAAATGTGGCGAGAGATTAATTAATTGAAACCAAAGACATCTGTTGTTAATTAATTCCCTAAAGCCTGGTTAACTCTTCCCTTGCTCATGTTTGCAGGATTCCAAGCTAGCAATTCTGCCAGCCAGACGGCCAAGCTTAGGACATGCCTATAGTTCAGGTGGGTAGCAAAATTATATTGGAGGGAAAGTTAAGTAATTAAAAGAAATAGAAGATAAAAAAATCTTATACTTCTAATGGATTTAAGGTGAATTTCAACAGATGCTTTGCACATGAAATATCCTTTTGAGTGATAAATAATAAGGTGGATGTTGGGTGTACCCTTTATTCATATAACTCCCACCTAAAAGATAAGGAAATTTTTTGTTCTTGAAAGAATTTGATATCTAAATTACTGTTTGCCATTTAACATGATTTTATTTTCAAAGTTTGGAGTTGGCGTATATATTTGTATTAGCATTCCTACTCCTATGCTAGATAGCTGATTCACTATTTAGAAACATTTCTGATTCTTGCATAAAGAATGTATTAAAACAATTTTTTGGAACACATTTTCAAGACCCATTAATGATAGATAGCTGCAACTGGAAGCAAATTAAAACATTCTTTTAAAGCAATTTCATATACTGATAATGCAAGAAAAGTGTGCGTACATTCCCCTCACAGACCTGCATCCTTACACTATAAGGAATGTAAATTGTTGAAGTTTGTGCATTCCAAATTTCAACAAGAGACATTCTGTATGTATATTTTGTATTAAGGCATTATATTTATATATAGAAACATTTCAACTGAAATATATAGTACTTTCAATTCCCAAGCCAGTACACAACACTGCAAAAAAAATTAAGTCAAAAATGAAAAATATTTTTATTTACAGTAACAACAACAGACAAAATATAAAACTTTTCTCATACTACAAGGAGGCAGAGGGCTGCCCTTACATGCTACAAATTGTCTCACCCAACTCTCCCCAAGATGTCATATTGTCAATTTTCTTTTTAAGAGATTTTGTTTCTCAATAGTAAGTGACTCATATCCGGTATCTTTGAATTAGGTTTAGTGTTTTCCTGCTGTGGGAAAAAGCAAAGGACAGCAGTTTCCCTTGTCTTCTTTTAGACCAATAATCTCTCCCAATCTGTTCAAAAGCTTTTTCCTGACAGATGTCAGTGGTGGCAAAAAGGCCCTCAACGTTGTACATTGAAAATGAAGAGCGGCATGTTCTGGTCACATGGAATGATACAATGCCAACAATGACATGTCCCTTTCAAAGGATGACTTGAAGATGGAGCAGCAGCAATGAGATATCGATCCCATCCAAGAATTCATAGGAAAGATCTGCTCCTAATTGCTGACAGATACCAAGTGGATCCACATTAGCATGGATGAATTAGGGGCTGTTCCCTGCATCATGTTACTGGAAGAATTTAGCTGGTGTGCCAGGGATAAATTCAGAACAACTGCATGAAAAAAAAAGTGAGCTGCCATTGCTTTGGATGCCCAGGAAGCAGCTAATTACCAACTAGTAGGCATCAGATAAGGCAGCAGTAACTGCCAGAGTTAGAACAGCCCCTGCAGCTAGACCAGTAGGTGGAACAATTTATTGTCATACTAAACACAGCCTGGGCATGTCTGCAAAGATCTTTGGCATTGTGCAATTGTTTCAGATCTCAACCAACCGGCATAGCTAGCCGTGCAACTATTCTTCTCTGGTATTTGGCTCAGGCAGCAGGAACACTGCTATTCCCCAGCCTCCATGTGGAAAGTTCTGATGTGAGGGCAAAGAGAAAGAATAAAGACGACGACTCCATGGAGATATCCTGTTACTTCTTCAAACTTTTCATTGCAGTCTGGGGGGGGAAAAAAGAACCACATCTTCTAAACAGTTTCTGAGCCCAGAATCGAATCCAATAGAATTAACTATGTCAACTCTTCTATTCAGGTCTCTGGTTTCAAACTTGGAACTTCTCAAACCTCAGCCATCTGATAACTAAAGAAGAAGAACAGAGACTTAATTAGCACAGTTTCCCCCTAAGGGTCCCACTCGGAGCTCCTGTTGAAGCATCAAGATGTGACTTCAAGAAGAAAAACAAAGGCCACAGCACTCCATGCAGATCTCCAGGCAATCAGCTGACTCGCAGCAGGCATCAATGATGCCACAATCCATGTCACAGGGCAGGTCACAATCAGCACATTCCCCAGAGCCACAGCAGCAGCAACAGATGCAAGAATCCTCAGAGCTGCAGGAGCCACAAGTGGCACAGTCCAGCATGATGTTGCAGAGGGTCAGGAACTCACAGAAGAGGCAGGAGAGAATACAGTGGACGCAGCAGTCTGGAATCAGAAAGAGACAAGACTATCAAAAGCAGGCCACAGATAGACAAGCACAAGAGGCTGAAATAGGGCAGGAAGGCTGGATCAAAACTGGAAGGAAGAAGAAATGGAAGGACAACTTTTTTGCACAGCTAGAGCACAGCAGGATGCTACAAAGGCATCACTCTGAAGCTCCTAAGGATGCCAAGAAGAGCACTAATGTTGAAACAAACCAATTGCATATCAGCATCTGAAAGCTCCTAGCACCAGCCTTAGGAGATTTTGTAAATACCCTGAAGATGCAAATGGAGGTGGTGGCGGCAGCTGGGTCTCATAATATAAAATTCTTGTTTCCATGGATCAGAATATAAACTAGTGGTCTTTGAAGGGGCTGAATGTCTGAGTGAGTAGGTGATTATTTGGGAGGCAAAACAAAAAACACCCCTAATAATCTTTTGGCAGTTTTGATTGCAAGTCAGGAGTACTTCCAGATGCACAGCTCATGGTACTATCAATCAACTAGTCCATCTTTCTATACGTTACAGGTTTTCTTTGAAAGGTAAACAGGGGAGAGGGAGAAATAATAAGAAAATGCAGGAGAGTATCAAATAGAGGATAATGCCTTCTGAGCTCGCAACAAAATTCCAGAGATAGTAGGGTTTTTGATGAAACTTTCCTGGTCTCACTATTTATAGCACTGACAGGTGTATTTGTAACCCACCTAGATTTTTGCAGAACTAAAGCCCCCCCTCCATGTCCCTAGCATTAGCTCGTCTTCTGGCAGAATTCCCCAGACATAATTCACAGAACTCTGAAGGTGTGCAGGGCTTTCCTTTTGAGGATACCACACCTTGTCAATGGTATATAGCAAATGTCATGATGAGCCAGATGTCCTACAATTCTCAGAAAGATGATAAGCAAGAGTCCTTCCATCAATTTCTTGGCAACAACTGCCAATTGGGCTTCTCTGGCAGAATAACCATTACCCTCCAGTAAATTCAAGAATCAAAGTATATCTTAAAAATACTGTAAAATAACACAAAGGTCTAAAATCAGCGCTTAAAAAAAAGATTGGGGAAAAAATTTGGGGGAGCACTGACTACAACGGATGGTGAGATGTTGGATGAGATCCTTGTGCAGAATGTACTTGTTTCTTTCTTGATTTTGAGAGACCTTTAAGGACAAGGGGCTACAAAAACTCTATAGGATGTGCCAGATAAGCTTTGTTCTTCAAGGATATTGCTCACATAACACTGATCTCCTGCTGGAAGAATCCAGGCTGACTGGAAACTCAGTATAAAATTCTCACTTTTGGCTGATTTCACTTGAGGTCAGGACCTTGGACTTCCCTAGATGCTTTGTTTTTGAAACCCTTGAATAGAGATGATGTCTATATTAAGATTTTCATAACAGTTTTGCTGTACAGGTAGTCCTTGGGCTTGGAAGTTGGGACCGGAATTGCTGTCACTAGGCAACATAGTCTTAAAGCATGATGTCATGTGACTGCACTACCATGACTTCCTGCTGACTTCACTTGTGGGAAGCTGATAGTGAATGTTGGAAATTGTGATTGCTGGTGTTCTGCTCACTGTGATACCATAATTGTGAGGCGCATGCCAAGCCCTGAGACCATGATCACGTGATTGTCGGGATCTTACCATCACTAGAGCTCTGAGGACTGGTCATATGTCTTCCCTATTCAGTATTGTCGCAAGTTTGAATGATTGCTACATGAGTGGTTATAACACATCTACATTTCTCACATTAAAATGACAGGAAACCATTCAACTAACTTTTGGGAATTGTGGTAGGAGAGAAAGACTGCAAAAAAGAAAGATTCCAAAATTGCGAATAGTTGTGGAGCTTCAACTGCAATTATCTTAAATCACCTCATAAATAAATATTTGCTTACAGTACGTACTCTCTTTTTAATAGTGTCTTCCACTATTTGTATAGCGTCTTCTAGATAGTTAAAACCATGTTTTTTTAAAAAACAAAATACACTCAGGAATGCAATTTGCAAGGGTGAGGAAAATACACAGTGAAGCAGGAGTTTGGCATTTATACTGAAAAACAAAATGCAAGTGTGTAGACAAAACACAGAAAGGAGCAATGGAATTCAAACTCCTGACCTGCCTAGTTTCAAAAGCAGAAAACGTTCCCCAAACTTAGGTTTATACACAGCAAAATTGCTCTATTGTGATTCCTAAAATGCTATTCCCATACAGGGACACAGAAATAATTAAAAATAAAAGAATAAAAGCAAGACTACCCAGAACTTTCCTATTTTGAGTTAATGCTATCGAGGACAGTGGACGTATAGGTAATTCTCTTAGTCCAAAAGATGTCAGTGAATAAATCTAAATGGAAAGGATACCAATGTTGTGGTATCAAGGACTGGTATTTTAAAAAGCAGACCCAGTTCTTAATAATCTTCCAAGGCGAAGATCCCATTGAAGATTTTAGAGCTGATAGCCTATCTTAATTAACCAAATTCTGAAAGGAGAGGGAAATCCAAAACTAATGTAAATGAACAAGCTCTTCAATCTTTGAGGTTGGATGAGAACTATGCTTTTCTCTTTCTCATCCTATATGCCTTCATTATACCTCTTCTGCCTGTATTCCTCCTGTTTTAAGTCTCTGCAATTACCTGATTTCCATCCAAAGTAGTTTTTTTCAACCTTGGCAATTTTAAGAGGCATGGACCAGAGGTGGGTTCCTACCGGTTCTATCCAGTTCTATAGAGTAGGTAGTAACTCCATGATAATGTCACGGAGCCAGTTCTGTCAGTGACTCCATGGGTGCCGCCATCTTGGATTTTGCTTCTGCGCATGCGCAGAAGCTAGTTTTTTACTGCCGTGCGTGTGCTCGCTCACATGCTTT
>JANHFT010001854.1:13600-23801 GCA_032467955.1 Pseudoxenodon macrops | reverse complement strand
GGGGTGCTTAGGGTTAGGGTTACTGCAGCTTCCAATGAGACTTCTGGGAACTTGACAGTGATCTAAATCCGGAATATAACATCCCATTACTAGCTTCTTCCTTAGAATTGCTGAGGTCATCTGATGTATATCCAGCACCATTTTGTAGCAACGGGACACAAGTCAAGTGTGAAGGAATCTGGACAGTGACTTGGCTTTGAGGCTGACCTGTTGAAAGAGGAAAGACATTTTTTTTCTTTTTAAAAATTCTAATTGTTTAAGGCAATGTACCAAGCTTTGTATACCTCTTGACTTGATAGATAACATAAGCTGTTTGAAAAAGAAACAAGCTTTAAACATCATCTTGCTTTTAAATCATAAATCATCTTGCTTGTATTCAGTGTCAAGGAAATGCTCACCATCTGGATTTCTTTCAATTACCTGAATGTATTTTCTTTCTTTTTCAGTTATCATCACCATCTTATACAGAATTTTAACTCACCAGTTGATGCATACATTTTTTTAAAGGAAAAAAAATTCTAACCAGACTTTATGTAATAGCTATACCTCTGCAAAATTGGGTAGAAGCAATCAGTAGAATCTGTGGCTAATTTTTTAACCCTTAATTTCAAAACCAGGAATGATCTTTTGAAATTAACTTGGATAAAAACAGACATACAAATACCGGTAGGACAGCATAAAATTGTAACTGTAGCTTTCAAAAGATTAAATTGGGAATGGCTGTACACATGAGATTTATGTCTATGGGGAGTCTTGGTCATCCAGGACATGGTTGTCCTAAGGGTGCTTTTTTCAAGAGGCAACTGGACCTTCTGGGTTTTTTTTAAAACCAGAAAAATCAGAAAGTCCAGTTGCCTCTTGAAAAGAGCACATTTCGGACATGAGAGTTATCTTATCTTGAATTAAGATTCTGTCTTATCATTTTTGATAATATCATTTTATTATTGGACCAAAAGAGAATAGATTTGTTAGAATTATTTCTATTTCTTGGAATTATATCTATTTCTTCTTATTGTTTCTCCTATGCATAACTTGCTCTTGGAGCCATCATTTTATTGGCTTTAATGTCTCAGAAAGAATTCTGAGAAATAACTCTATTTATTTTTAAAGTCTGCTTTCCCTCTACAGCCCTTACTGCAATTAAATCTATTAGTTAGGCATGTAACTGAAAATGGTCTCCAGCAATGTCCTTTCCTGTGACTAAGATAGTTTTAAATTTTAACTCATAGATGAAGTAAAGTTTCTTTATAACAATGATTAAAACTCTCCTCATGATACTGTTTCTGTTTCAGAACAACTAAGGGATTAGTAATGATTTGTTCCATAATGAGTCAGCTCTCAGAGAAGTAGCTTCCCTTACTATCAGCTTCAATTGTGAGCAACAAAGGTTGGTCACAAGTTAGCAGAGATAAATTTCTCTCATGATAGATGCAAACAATCATGATGTAGTAATCAAAGATAATTATGTTGTAAGGTAGGACAGCAGCTGTTGCTATGAGGAGCAGTAAAAAAGAAAAAGAAGCAAAAAGGAGCTACAGATGAGGTTGTTCCTCTTCCCTTAACAATAATCACCCTTGAAGTTTGACACAGTTATAAAGCCCTTCAAACCCAGGACAATGTTCCCATATACTACATATCCATAGAAACGTACTGTCTGGAAATACTTTTCCTTCAAAAGTTAAAATAGAATGGTCACTTTTAAAATAGTGATTATCCCAAGTGGACCTTCATCAAATCTCAAAAAAGACCCTACAGAAGCTCCTCCATAACAGACAACACAGAGAACAATAAAAGAACCAACATCGTCATTCCACACGTTGCAGGAATATCAGAAAAGTTCAGGAGGATCTTTAGTCAACACAACATATATGCATACTTTAAACTGAAGAATACACCAAGGTAGAAGCTTGTCCACCCCAAAGATAAAAACACCCAGACACAAACTGAGCAACATGGTATATGCAGTACAATGTAGTGAGCCATGTGCAGATTAGTACATTGGGGAAACAAAACAACCACTTCATAAATGCATGGCACAACATAGGAGAACAAACCCATCAGGGTTAGATTCAGCAGTCCATCTGCATTTAAAAGACAAAGGCCACTCTTTTGAAGACAGCAAGGTCCACATTCTGGACGAAGAGGACCACTGGTTTGAAAGAGGGGTCAAAGAGGCCATCTATGTCAAAACTGAAAGCCTTCTTTCAACCGAGGGAGAGGGATACAACATCATCTATTTCCAGTCTACAACATAGACCTTTCAACAGTTCCAAAAAGGCTCCACACCCATTTGCACTACTCAGGTGACACTGATGACACAGATAAACCTCCAGGTGGACTCAACAACTCTCTAAAAGAATGCAAATGACCAGCTGTCTGCAAGAAGTATAAATCCTTCCATTCCTCACCATCCGGTCAGAGTTGAAGAAGTTTCTTGGATGTGAAGCATCTTCAAAGAAAAACCAGAAAGTCCAGTTGCCTCTTGAAAAAGTACCTTTGGGACAACCATGATCTGGATGACTCACAATTTCCATAGATATTTTTTAAAATAGGTATTACACTATATATGACAAAAATGCTAAACTAAACATGTAGGTTAAGGTATGATATGATATTTTTCTGCATTTCAACAATTTCTAAAACCTAGAAAGTGAACATCTGTAAATCAACAGGGCTTTTAAAGAGCATTAAAGCATTCATTCTCCTTTATCTTCAGTCTCATTGGGGCCTGCTATCAAGCAGAAAGGTGGAATAGAAGTATATTAAGCTAATAATAACTAGTAATAAACAATCAAATTCAGAGTTCTTAAGAATGATTAATGAGTTTTAAAACTCAGAAAATTGTATTGAGTACATGCCAAAATTGAATCTATGTAATGCAACATGTTTTGCATGAAAAGTGTAATTTAAATACTCATTCAGTGCCAGTTTTTTTTAATTAAAAAGGAAATACATATTTGGAAGTATTTCCATTCAACTTTAATTGCATTTATATACTAGTAACTGTACTCAGGATCACAGCAGAAGTCCAAAACAAACAAATAGAAACTCCTTAAGGAAATTGAGTTATCTGGGAAAAACTGCTTGAAAAATACAAACATTATCCTGATTTTAAGTCTTCCTTGGTTGTAGTGGTGAGAGCAGAACTCCTTGGCTGTATGTGATGCCTTGGGGGAGTGGCCTTCTCTGGGTTAAGCAGCTTCCTTGTCTTCTCTGAGCACTAATCGTAACCCACTGCTGGCTGACCTGTTATTCAGCTCTTTTCTACTACAAACCATGTGCCAATAAAAGAACAATGATTTTAAACTCTTGTCTAACTGTAACTGTGTGGCTGCATTTTCTTCAATGAACTTGCTAAGAATTTATGGCTAAGAGATCATATGTATACATGATTACTGTATTTTTCAGACTATAAGATTCTCAGCACAGCCTGATTTAGCACAAGCAGCTGATTGGCGGTTGGATCTGCCTCCCGGAATACTGCTATTCCAGGCTGCGGGGATCGCCACTGCCCATTGCCACCATCACCGCCCATCACCGCTGCTATCTATCGCTACTTCCGCGTGTCCCGTTTTTGGCGTGTTCCAGGCGGCGGGGATAGGCAATGGTGGCAATGGGCGGTGGTGATCCCCAAAGCCTGGAACAGCTGATAGGTGGTATTCTGGGAGGCAAATCTAACTGCCAATCAGCTGCTTGTGCTAAATCAGACTATGCTAAAGTTGACCAGGCTGTTTGCTGTAAGCAGGCAAATTGCTGGGAGGCAAAAGCCAAAGGATGGGAGCATGTGGGTGGATGGGGCTTTAGCAACATTTGCAGTATAAGACGCACAGACATTTCCACCCACTTTTTTGGGGGTGGGAAGTGCTCATTATACACTGAAAAATACAGTAATTTGCCACGTCACCAGCACGCCAGATTTCAAACGATATACACTAGTCCCTTGAGGAGCAAGAAGTAACCAGATTTAAATGGCAACCACTCTGTTAACTGATAGTGGTTTGGCTGTGAATGCTCAAAACTCATTTAAGCATAAATTCAGAAAAATTCTAATTTAAAGACTGAAAAATACATACATTTTGGTGCATACATTTTCTATGTCTGGAGTGAACAGGATATATAGAAAATGGTCTGGTTCACACATTTACACCATGAACTTTTACCAAGTGTTATCAGTCATAATTGGCTGGGTTCAGATAATGTACTAAAGTTAAATGCGCCAAAAACGCATTGCCGCTTTAGTACAATATGTGAATTCAGAACGCACTGAACTTTTAAAAAAGTGCTACTCAAAATAATTGGGAAAACGTAAAGGAGCACTTTGTTCACTTTTAAAGAATCCATCCCAACTTGTCCAGTGTTAGTCAAATGTTTAACTTTCTGAAGACTATAATTAAGCAATGTCTCAATGTTCCTGTAATCAGAAGAGTACAGAATGATCCTTGGGTATACAAAGCGTGTTGAAGCAGTCTTAAAATTGTTGATTTAATGGACAATGGACAGATCCATGGAAAAATTTAAATTATCTTGGCCGGGAAAGATATTCGAAGGAAACAAAAGTATAATGTAAACAAATTATAAACTATAAATACATATGAATTGTATGTGTATGTATGTGAGATTATTTCTATCCCTCTCTACATTCTGAAAGTCCCTCAAGATCCGGCTTTATTATCAGGTCTGAGGGTCCCAGGGAACTGGAGAGATTTTGTAATATGGCCTCCTCATGGTAATTAATATCTTCTCCCCCTTTTAATGTTTTTTAATTGTGATTTTTTATAGTTTTTTAATTGTGCTATACACCACCCAGAGTCACTTTCATGTGAGATGGGCGGCTATATAAATATGATATATAAATAAACAAATAACACAATCTTGTTAGACCAGAGCCAAGCAAAATGGTGGGTTGGTTAAAAAGCAATGAACCATCCTTCCCAGTAAATCTTGTATTTTTTGGGGGGCGGAGGGAAGAGATTTTACATTTCCTCTCTGTGATTTGTAAAGCAGCAGTGAATTAGCAGAAAAGTGTTGAAAGCTAAAGGCACCATGAGCCAATTCAAGAAACAGAAGCTATATTCTTTCTGGGGTGTCAGCTGGACAGGGCTCCTAGACTTCTCAAATGAAAAAGGCCACACTGAGTCATACTGAGAGCACCATGCATGGGCTTCAAGCACAAGATGCTCCTTGTGTCAAGATACTGAGGAGCCAGGAAATGCACAGTAGATGCCTGCCTGTACAATCCTAGTTTCTTTAGTTACGGGTAACCTATCAAAAGGGTGCTACTCATACTCAAATCTCTATTATGAATACTGGAATCAAAGAGAAGATAAGTAGAATGGAATGTGCGAGGACGCATAACTATTGTGGTTTCCACTTAAATATACATCCTTAGGTGAATGCAGAAAATATCTAGTTGCTTTGATTTTGGTTTGACCAATAAAATTGGATGCTCGGTCCTGCAAAAGCAACAAAACTGAACTACTCTCCTTCTAGGGGAGTCATTTAAAAACAGAATTTCATTACGAACCCAGCAACAAACAAATAAGAGAATGCTAAAACTAGACAGATAAAACATCAAAATATTTTTTTTAGCTACAAGCCAGAACTGTTGATGATCAATAATGGTTGCATGAAATAAGCATGAAAGCATTCTGTGAAGATTTTTTTCCTCTAAAGAACAGAACGGAACAATAATTTGGCTTTCTATCAGGATTATTTCCCTGGAGAATAGATAGTAACAATTTCTGGCCAATGAGTACTTTACATGATTATGAAACGTCCATCTTTAACCATTTTCAATTTTATTTTAAAGACTTCTAGAACAGCAGCCCCCAACATTTGGGTCACCAGGGACTGGTTCTGTGGACGGAGGTTTTTCCGCAGACCAGAGAGGGCATGTTTTTGTATGCTGCCTGCATCCCACGGATGGGGCTTCGCTTGTTTGCATGGCCTGGTTTCTGGTGTGACACGGCCTGGTGCCGGTCTACGAATTGGGGGTTGAGGACCCCTGTTCAGGAACACTTTTCAGTTGATGATATCAAAGCATTCCAAATAAAGGTTTGGTTCAGGGTTGGGTTCCAGATCCTGCTACTACTGGTTTGCTCAGGGACATGGTGCGTGCGCATGTGCAGTACTAAAAAAAAAGCTTCTGTGCATGCACAGAAGCAAAAAACAAAATGGCGGCACCTATGGTGCTGCTGAGAGAACCAGCTCGGTGGCGTGGCAGGCCTGGGTTGCTGCCAGTTGCAGCGAACCAGGTCGCCAAGTTACAAACGGTTCTGTAGAACCGGTCAGAACTGGTAGGAACCCACCTCTCGTTTGGTTGCATTTTATAATATTGTCCTTAACCTCTTAGCCACAACTATCCTGTTTAATTCATAACTATGAGGCTATGAACTAAGAGGACGTATGTACTGCTGCATATTACTACATACTGTATATCACATATACCCTATGTATACTGTATTATAATTAAAATTGAATCAAATTTATATTTCTTAGGCTACTTGTTAGGAGTTCATCCACTTTCCTTTAAAAAAAAAGTTTCTTAAAATACAATTTGTTTTTTGACCCATCCATGACCCAGGTATGCAAACATCAGCATTCTGAAAACAGTCTGCATTTTGGTTTCCTTTCTGCCTTTATATGACTTTGGAAAGGCTGCATTATAGCATGCTAATAGCAAATTTTTCATGAAAGTTTGTTACTAATAATGGTTGCCAAGATCCAACTTTATCTACAACTATATCTGCAGTATAAGAAAAGTGAAGTTCTGTCTTTGTATGCAAATGCTTTCTGAGAGGAAAAACCTTCAGCTTAAGTTTAAGAATGACTTTTGCTGGCTGAGTTCAATGGAGCCCAAGAGAATATGGCTTCACACACTGGCATAGCCTTAACTGCAGTGGCATGGGTGAACCATTCTAATCATCATTATTTTAGGGATAAAATTATAGAGTGGGGACTCCCCTAATCAGATAATTACAGGTGGGAGTTTTTCTGATGATAAAGAATTTTGTTCCCAACACATTATTACAATTTTTCTTGGCCCTCCAACAGTCTCCCTTTTCAAACCAGACCAACATCCTGTGCTCCACTAACAATCTCAATTATTTCTAAAGGTCTCTTTGATTCAGATTTATGTGGTCAACAGGCAGCTTCTCTCAAACTAGCCTACCAAAAAGAGTGAGAATTCACTCAAACTAATAGATTGGGAGGTTTTTTGTCTGAAAAAAAAAAAAACTCAAGGAAATTTGTATGCCACATTTATAGATAGAAAATGTAAGAAATGTGATTTTTATTATTTGTGGAAAAAATAGATTTTGTAGCAAAAAGGTTTAACTCAAAGGCTCAGCCACTGATAAAAATGTCATACTCTGATATTTGGAATAGCAATATGATCTTCAACTACATTCATACTGTTATAATGTAAGCAGGGGTGGGTTCCAACTTACCTTGCCGGCGGTTTGCTGCCTCCTGTGCTGCGTGGGTGCGCCTTGTGCGCACGCGCACTTTGTGGGCACATGCATGCGCAGTAGAAAACTCCCCAAAAAATTCCAAAAGAAAAAAGGCCAAAAACAAGATGGTGATGCATGCGCAGTGCCGGAAACTCGGCTTCTGTGCATGTGCAGAAGAAAAAAAATCTGAATTTTTTTTACCCCCCAAAAAAAGACCAAAAACAAGATGGTGACGCATGCGCAGTGCTGAAAACTCAGCTTCTGCGCATGCGCGGAAGAACCCCCCCAAAAAACTTTTCCCCAAAAAAAGATGGCGCAGCAGAACCAGCTCCGTGACGTCACCAGCGGCCTACTACCTACTCGATAGAACTGGTCCAAACCGGTAGGAACCCACCTCTGAATGTAAGTTGGGGTACATTATATAAAAGTTGTTTTATTCCTAAATTATACAAGCAACCAAGTAAAGAGAATTGGTTCCTATATTAAGTTGCAGAGATACAATGATTTTAGAACTCAACTTAGTCTGAGCATTGCCCTTCAGCTGAGCTCAACTGGCAGCTACATGTACACTAGCAAGCAGATTTCTTAGTAAAAGTGAAGGAAAAGATTACCCCTGTTTGCTTCCAGTTTGCTTTTTTATTTCCCAATTTATCCTATAGTCCCGACCGTTGTCTAACATTACTGTTAGTCTCCCATCTGAGAACCAACCAAATTTGTCCTTACTTCAAGCCAAAACAAGCTTCCAGGCCCAAACAAGCTCACCTTTCCACTTTTGTTACATGTTGTGAGTCAAAATTCAGTTTTAATAATTAAACATACCTATTAATACAACATTTTTTTGTCACAATTTATTTTTAATTTTGTAACTTTGTTTTATTTTATCAGGATATTTTGTTTCTCGATTTAAAAAAGAAAAGGAAAAAGACAGTGTAATTGGAAGGAAAAAACATACACGTCACTGCCTCTGCTGCTGTGAAGTTGCCCTTGGATTCTGTGTTGGGTGAAGAATTTCCATTCATCGGGACTCTATGAGATGTTGAACGTTCTTCCAGTGAGATTTCTTCTTTCACAACTGTGGTGTGATTTTGAGAACTAGGAGTAGAGGTTATGGAGTTTGAAGTTGCTGATGCTACCTCTGAAGTTGGCCTGGAGGAAGGGCATGAGTTTGTATCTTCGCCTACAAAGGAAAAGAGAGTTTCAGCATGAATATAGCTTGCTTATATTATGGACAGCATGTGAAAATCCAAGCTCATAATAACTGGAAATATCATTACAGAAGTGTTTGTCTCTCTTTTACATACACATGCATGCAGACAGAAATAGAAAAGTGGACTTCATTGTCTGCCATCCCATTATATATTATCATGTATCAGCAGTGTACATGAGTAAATGGGTTTGTGATCCTCTGTTATTTGGCACGCAGTTCATCTGCCATTTTGCGCATTAGAAAAACTGGCCCCCTTTCCCCAGAATCTCCCAATGATCTGTAGCGTCCCAATTTTATATTGGCGGCTCTCTTCTCACATACTATTTCTTCCGCAATGAAAATGAGAAATTGCACAGCACAGAGAACAATCCTGCACTTTTGAAACTGTAGGACAAATGCTTTACTGCATCCTTTATTTTGATTCTGTATTTAGTATTCAAGTAACCCTATTTTTGGGATTTTTTTTCCTGGGCCTCTATTAGCCCAGCCTTCCAAATTCTAGAGATGGAAGGATTTGTTAGGCTGGTATGTAAGCCTTACAAATGGAGGCTAAAACATATGAAGAACAGTTGCAAGAATTGGATATGTCTAGCTTAATGAAAAGAAGGACTAGGGATGATATGATAGCAGTGTTCCAATATTCAAGGGGCTGCCACAAAGAAGATGGGATCGACCTATTCTCCAAAGCACCTGAATGAAAACAAGAAGCAATGAATGGAAACGAATAGAGAGAACCAACCTAGAACTAAGGAGAAATTTCCTGGCAGAACAATTAATCAGAGAAATGACTTGCCTCCAGAAGTTGTGGGTGCTCCAACACTGGAGGTTTTTAAGAGAAGATTGAACAACCATTTGTCTGAAATAGCAATAGCACTTAGACATATATACTGCTTCACAGTGCTTTATAGCCCCCTCTAAGCAGTTTACAGAGTCAGCGTATTGCCCCCCAACAATCTGGGTCCTCATTTTACTGACCTCAGAAGGATGGAAGGCTGAGTTAACCTGGTGAGATTGAGCCTGGTGAGATTCAATCTGCCAAACTGCAGACAGCTGGCAGTCAGCAGAAGTAGCCTGCAGTACTGCGTTCTAACCATTGTGGCTCCTTGTTATAGGCCTTCCTGCATAAGCAGGGAGTTGAACTAGAAGACCTCCAAGACCCCTTCCAACTCTGTTAGTCTGTTAAATAAGATCATACTGAATATACACATGTGACAGGATATCAGTTTATCTTAGAAGCAGATTTATGTATGAGCCTGTGCTCCATCTTCCCCTCTCCTAATGTTTCCCCTTTTAGGGCACTGCTGGGTTTAGCCTAGTGCTGAATCAGATAAGATTATCATGTGCTTCAGACATCATGGGAAATTATGGCACAGTGTCAAAAAGAAAAAAAAGGAAAGGATTTGTGTATGGCTGGACTGTATGAATACAATATATATAGTATACCAAGAAACATACTGTATAAGTGGATTAATGCTACTATTTTATATATGTTCCAACATTCCTAAAATTAACTTTAATCTCATTGTGTTTAGATTTTAGTACT
>JANHFT010001853.1:192603-209321 GCA_032467955.1 Pseudoxenodon macrops | reverse complement strand
CATGTACTCTCATCAATCTGCACATCTTCCCTTTGCTCCCTCATTGATGCTGACCACACCACTCATCTACCCACACACACACACACCTTCACACACTCTGCCTGACTCATGCCATGGGTATATAAGCTGGTAGTGAGTTTTCTTCACTTTTTCTTGAAAAAAGTTGATAATGAAGTAAAATAAGATTTCCATTAATAAAACTCATTGTATAGTCCTTCAGCATTACAGAGAGATTTTTTTTAATTTAAAATGTATTTATACTGAATTCATTCGTTTTAATTTGTACATTTCTTTCCTACATTCCTATAACCAGTAGACAAATATCCACAATCCAGAATATGGTTGTATCCCAATTACATACGATAGTAGAGTTCAAAGAGGTTTTTCCTCCCTCCCCCCCCAAAAAAAAGACTTAATCTATCCAGTTTATTTTGCCTTCCTGCTGATTGGGAGAGGCCATTTTTTATTCAAATAATTAGTTACTGTGCTACATCCCGTATTTTCTGTTTGTAACATTTGTACTTGGAATGTAAGTATTTACATTAGTAAAGCCAGCCCTCCTGCAGACTGCAGATTGCTTGAGTTTTGTTTAGAGCGTGTCATACACTGCTTAGTTGAATACATTGGGAGCAAGGCTCTTTAGCCATTGACTAAAACGGGATTAATAAATAATCCCACACCCTCTCTAAAGAAGGAGCAGCTGGTCTAGCTGTGGGACTGAATAGCTGCATCTTGTAGAATGGCTAGCACAATGGGGTTCCTGGGGGAATACTGTGTGACAATTTTGTACTACTGAATTTTCAGAGTAGGAAGGAGCATATGGTGTATCCCTGGCTGCCTGCCAAACTGTCAGCACTGCTGGCAAAATGTTCTCCTTTCTTATTCCAAGTAAAATCGGCTTAATTCTTTAGACTGCAATAGGAACAAGGGCATACCTACGTTCTAATTATGCATGCGTAGGTAAGGCTGAGTGAGAAAAAACGTTGAACGAGATGGCATAGATGGAGCAAAAGCCTAAGAAAATTGAGGATCTACAGAGATGTTTAGTGATGAACTGCAGGAGCAGCAGCTCCTCTCAAAGAATCTGGTGAGAACA
The DNA here is from genome assembly GCA_032467955.1 of Pseudoxenodon macrops. Taxonomy (NCBI): domain Eukaryota; kingdom Metazoa; phylum Chordata; class Lepidosauria; order Squamata; family Pseudoxenodontidae; genus Pseudoxenodon; species Pseudoxenodon macrops. The sequence goes on along the minus strand of JANHFT010001853.1, from coordinate 208,225 downwards.
ATAAACCATGTGGACAAAACCAGTGTTGCTCTTTTCAGCACAGGCGGCAACTCCATGTACACGTAGCTTTTTCTCTCTCCAAGAGCCTGTAAGTTCAAGAACAGCATATCAGTCATTTTGGATTCTTTTGGACTTTGCACTTCTGGCAAGGAAAAACTTTTTCCATTGAAAAGTAGGACATATGAGCAAATGAGCAAATATGTACCGGTAGTTTGCCAGGCTGATTTGAAAGAAAAAAGTTTCTAATTGAAAGCCCATGCCTTTCTGTTTCACAGATGGTGGAAATTTCCACAAATCTGGCTTAAGGGCTGGCCTGTCTCCACCCTGAGCTGCGTGACCCCAGAAAACAGAATTATGTTATCGGAACTAAAATTGTGCCTGCTTTAGGAGCTTCTTAAAGACATCGCTGATGCTCTATTAAAGAGGGCTTTGATCCGAGTTCTCTTTTGTAGCAACCTAATTTTCTATTGGAGAGCATGACTGGTTCTTGTGGGGCAGAATCAAATGAAATTGCATTTATTTTTCATTATAATGTGATCCTAGTTTGATCTTACCTGTGCTTAAACAAGAGCAGATCCCATTGAGTCCAATGCAATTTGTTGCCAAATGCTGAGTGTACTTTTAGTGCCATTATTGTGTTTTTTTTAAAGAAAGGATTTTCATGAATCAGGTCATCAGTTATTTACCTATGACCTTATTCACTGAGAAGTATTAGAGCACCATTAATATGTTTCTAAAAATGCATTTGATTCATAAGGCTTGAGATTTTCAAAAAGGTTTCATTTCCAAATGCATTTGGTGTAATTTTTATTTTGATTGTGCCACTGGGAACTGGGAACCTCTCAAATATTGCTCTGTTGTAACTAGGTTGCTCTGACTATCTTTGTGTTTAAAAAGTTGAAGTAGCTGAATAAGAAAAATAGAACAGTGATGCAGGAGAAATACTATATATAGTAAAAATCAGTCAGTAGGGAATCCTTTTTAATGAGCCACATCAACCTGAATTCCTGCCCAGTTTGAGCTAAAAACTTTTTCTTTTGAAAGAAATTGCCCAGCAGATTATTATGAATGCGGCATTCTGGTGTAGTTCATTATTTATAAAGGAACTCCTGTTCCAAGCTTCTCTAATGTCAGTACTGCTTACCAGTAACTTCACTATGTTTCTTTTTTGGGAAATGAAGAGTTTTTTTAAAGGCAGAGGACAGCTGACAAAATTTAGGGTTTGGGAACAATAATATATATATTTTTAAATATCCAGAAGAATTCTAGAAAACCCAAAATCTTACTTCATCATTTAAATATTATTTCAATGAATTTGCCATTTCCATCAAAAAGATGAAAGTAGCACAGTGCAGCAAGATCTGCTCCTTTTGGGGGTGCAGGTGATGTTACAACACACGTGCAAAAGAGATGAGGCTTATGTCACAACCACATAATGCTTCTTTTGTCATTAATCCCCACTGAAACTCCCTGCTCAGCATGGCCGAGCTAGATTATAATTATTATTTCTATCTTATACCACAAACCAGGAGGTGATGAAAGCGTTTAAGGTAATAATGATGATATGATTTGAATATTCTATGTTTCTAGGTTGTTAAAATAATGATGTCAGGCAACAAAATTGAGAGAAAATGGTGTGTTTAAGAGTAAGACCAGCTAGTGAATTGCCAAAATGCATTTCTTTATTCACTGTTTAGATCCTCATCCAGCACACCAGCACTGGAAATGTAAAATAATATTAATCTCTCTCTTTAAATGATAGCTAGGGTGCTGAAGTGGCTATGGTGCTCCAGTACAAATCATGAGACTATTAGCTTTAATATTCTGCTTGATCAGGAGTGGTGAACGATGGCCCTTTTATGATTTGTGGGCTTCAACTCCCAGAATTCCTGAGCCAGACATGCTATACTAAAGCTGGTTCAAAGAATACTAGAAGTCCATGAGTCATAAAAGCAGTGGTGAAATGTTCAGACTGGTTTGGGCGAACTAGTAGCGCTGGCAGCACAAGGCTCCGCCCACCCACCCGAACACTGTAACTTCCAGGTATTTTTTACCCTCTACGCATGCACAAAGCCTTCAGCGCATGTGCAGAAGGTGAAAAGTTACCCAACAAGACGCCTGTGCAAGCGAAGCATGGTACGTGGACTTCCGAGCCAGTAGGGAAGGTGGTAAGTAGATTTCACCACTGCATAAAAGGGCCACCGTTCTGCACCTTTGTCCCAGACATAGAAGTTGGCTGGGTGATTCTGGGCTAATCATTCTCTCTAAGATCCAGATTTGGAATTGAAAAACCTCTATGTATTGGATTGGACCAGCATCCTGGAGTTTATAATCTTCTATAAAGAGCCTTTCATCCTGCAGTGAATTGTTCAGGCTGATGATGATGATGATAATAATAAATACAGACACATTAACACAGACCATCGATAACAGTGCACAGACAACATACAATTTGGACAAGTAGGGTAGCATGGGACTTGGCAGAATAATCCTCCTACCTCTTGTTACTATCACCTGAGAACAAAAGCTCAGTTGAATCAAAACTCAGACAGAGCTTTGTCCTGAGGTGTGTCTTGTTACAGTTTTAATATTCTTCGTCGGTTCCTTTTCTACATTTTGATGTCAGGATGGCAAAAATTCAATGTCTAACACATAGTTCACCTATAGGATAGGTAAATGAAAATTTACATTTAGTCAATTACATTGAGTACAGTAGACTCACTGTAAATTGTTCTAAACTTGACTGTAAAAAATATGATTTCTGTAATAGAGTTGTCAAAGTCTGAAATTCCCTACCTGATTCAGTTGTCCCAGCTACAAATTTTCAGTTTCAGTCACAAATTGACTTCCGTGGACCTTACTTCATACTTAAGTGGTCAGTAGAGAAGGTGTTCATAAGTGCACTAACCTGCCTATCGTCCCTGTTATTCTGTTATTCTTGTTCTCGTTTTTGTTTGACAAATTCCAATAAATAAATAAATAACTATAGAAAATCCAAGTCCCAAACAAAACAAAACAGACGTTGTCTGAAGTATCAACAGTACCCACAGAGAGTCAATATAATATTTATGTTATATAATAAATTAATAAAATATAATATTTATTATATTTAAATAAATAATTTTCCTCCCAAGCCAAATGTGACTTGTTAAGAGGAAGATTTATCCTCATTAGAGATGTGGTAGGATACCCTCCTTCACTCTTTCCTCCAGTGCAGCTTTCAGGGAAGTTTATGTGCATAAATCAGCTAGGATGGTTATGTGCATTTGACAATGACAGAAGAATATATGTTCCACTTTTTTATTTGCTGTGAAAAAAGCAGTTCTTAATTTAAGTTTTTAAATTAACATGTTAATCATTGTCATAATACACAATTGTAAGACAAAGGCAACATCTTTTATGATGGTGCCTTGTTTGATATATGGGACATACTTCCAAATATATCCATGTAAGATTATACAATTATACTTCTTTTGCTATATTGTTCTCTATTTTCTCTCTCTATCTGTTCCTTATTTATCTTGAATTAAAAAAAAACTTTATTGTAGCGTACTATGTTGTCTGCCATTTTGTCTAGATATTGTGATTATTTTATTGGCCTGGTTCGGCTTGCACTCCCCCACGAGAACCCCCCGGTGAATTGATTTCACAACCAAATAATTAAATAATTCTGAAATTTGTTTCCCCCCCCCAAAAAAAATTACTATATAAGATACATTTATCAATGGTACTACATAACAACCCTTTTTGTTTTATTAGAATTATATCCTGCTTTTCTTTCAGGGCGTAATTTATTAGCTCGTACAATATATAGTAATCCTGGAGGAACAAAGGCAGTGAAATGTCTTCTGTTGGAGAATTTCATTGATATGCATTTTAGATTAGTTGATCTAAGCTGGATTTCCTGGACGATTGTGTAAATCAAAACAAGATTTTCTCTTTATATTCTATACTTTTTTCAAGATCTTACAATATGGTTCTTGGCTCAAATGTTGCACGTCAGAAGGATTGCATTAATTAAAATTCAGTTTCTTGCATTTAAAAATATCAGCTCTATTTAAATATTTAATGAATAGACTTACGCTCAAGCATAAACACAGTTGAAACAATCCAGATATATAGTAGATAAATTAATGTATCCTTTTAAGAATGGTCACGTTATTAGGGTTAATTTTGTTTGCATGCTATTAAGAGCCATAATAAATCATAGAGCTGATCTATGGAAAGATCAATATAAATAAATGCTTAGAAATATGGTTACTGCCTTTACTAAATTATGAAGTATGTTACCACTTATCACTTGTATGAAGGGATATAGTAAAAGATAAACATTTTGTCCACAGAGCATAGAACCAAGACCATGTATGAAACTCATGGGCTTTGTTGGAGTTTTTTAAGCAGCCACATTGATATGAACATGGCAGGTTTCTAGAGATATTGAATGAAATGATTTCTATGGCACCTTGCACAGGTCAATCTCCATTTAACATTTTTACTAAGTAGACATATTTATCTGCTTATTTACTACAGCCTGCCAATCGTTACAAAATCACTGTGGTTACTGATGGTGTTGATACTGCTTGCTTGCTTATTCTGTGTACTGTATTTTTCTTTTGAAAATTGCATCCTATTTTGATTCAAAGAAGTTCCATTTCAAGTCTGATTGGCAGGAGTTTCTCTCAGTCCAATGAAGGAGACTACTGTCACAACAACAGTGAAACATTGAATGGGTCAATCTATCCCTAGTTATTTGATTGCTCTCAGTTGTTTCAGTTAAAATGGTGCATAAGAGATAGAGCTTTGGAGTTGCTTAGGAACTGCGTTCTGCCATCCGGATGCAGCATCCTGGTTTTACTCAGAGCCAGAGAGTCATTGCATTAATCCGCTACTTAAATAATGCTGCATTGCATTATTTAAGTAGTGGACTAGGATCTCCGACACTCAAATTCACCCTCGATTGTGGAAACTTAGTGGGGATTTGGAACCCGTCAATCTCAGCCAGTCCATCTCACTGTGTTACTTCTGAGAGGCAGGGGGAATGCAGGAAATTATGTTAAATATGCCTCCCTGAACTTCTGTGGGAAAGTAGACTATGAATCTACTATTTACCCTGGCTGTGCCACATTTCAATTTAGAAATTAACAACAGGTTATGGTGAACGTGCTGCATCCTGTTGGTGCCTCCTCAATTCAATGTCATATTTTCCTGGGACCACATGGTTACCATGAAAGCCATGCAATTATGAATAAAACTCGTAAATGGCAATATAATTGCTGTTATTTTGTATTATTACCTATTTATATTCTTTTTTTTTTACAGATGAAGATGGCAAACAAATGCTGTTCTGACTCAGATCAGGTAGGATGTTCATTGTGTTCTTCCTAAATATAGGTGATTTCACATTTCTTTTTCAGTAGGTTTAAAAAGAGAGTGGCGGGGAGGGAGGGAGGAAAGCCCGTAATTGTCCTAACAGTATGTGGCATTTTGTAGATTAAGCAGGTAGGAAAATATGTTTTAATGCCTGAAATAAGCCAGCTTACAAAGCAAAATTTCACTAAACAGAAATGGAATTTGAATGTCCTCAGAATAAGTAAGTTATAATGACAAGAAAACAAGGGAAGGATTAGATATTTAGTTTGTAGACTTGTTTTGAAAATATAGTGCTTTTGCTTCTTTATTATTTACTTTATTCTTAATTGTTTACCAATCATTCACCTTCAACATATCTTATTTCCCATTGCATGTAAAAGCAGATCACAGAGATTCTACATGCCCTAGCCCAGTGGTTCTCAACAGACTCCCTTTAAATACCTTTTGTGGCCACGGACCTCCAAGACTTAACTCGAAATTTAAATCATAACATTTCTTCAAGCCTTCATGGACCCCCTGTGACAATATCACAACACTCCCCCCCCCAGGGGTCTGCAGACCATAGGCTGAGGAGCACTACACTAGACATTAAAAAATCAGCAAGCAAGGAGAAACAGAAAGGGAGAAAAACCCAGGTTATTTTTCCTAGCTTTCTCTTCTACTTATCATTAGTCTTTGATTACAAGGTTCTGTACTCTTCCTTTTAATACACTCAACACCATTGTGCTATGATTTACATCAGGGTTGTCAAACTCACAGCCTGTGGACCAGATGCGTCACGAGCTGACCACACCCACACCTGGTTTAGGGTTAGGGGAATCGCAGTATGTCAGGTGACGATGCTGTGATGAAGCGAGTTTGACACCCCTGATTTACGTAGTAATTACTTGCAAGGAAATAGAGCAGAAAAAGTAGCATGTTGAGCTATTTCTGCCCAGTTCCTTAGGAAAAAAATGTTTTGGTTCCTGAAGTTATAAGATTCTCTCCTCTGAGGAATGAAATCTAGGACTCATAGTTACTACCAGCACCATCACACCAGGCACTAGACTGAGGACAAGCTAAAGATCCTGTTCATTCTAGTTCTTTCCCCAGTATCAACCCTGAGAGTTACATCCCTGAGAGAATTTTGACTACTGTGGTCAAATGCAAGAAGGAAGACTTGTAGTCTATATACCTGTAATTAACATCTGAAAGAAAGTTTGCCTATTTCTTTCATATGTTCCTGGTTTGGAAATTTGCACATGGAAATACCAAAGGCATGATTTAACCTTTTTGTGTTTGGTTCATATACATTCAGCCATACTTCAGTATATACAAAGCATATGTTCTTATATAAGTAACCCCAAATTCAACTCCTGACATCTTCAAGTAAAAACGGGAAAGGGTAGGCTGAGCCATTAGCTGCCTCTTTTGATCCCAGTTAGATAGAAGAATGAGTGAGTTTCTTATTTTCTTCATATTTGTATTAGAAATTACATCTGGAATTATTTTTGCAACATTTGCTGCTTATTATTTATCCTTGCCATCCCCTGAATTTGTAGCAGAACAGAATCAAATCTAAGAAAATGGGATCACTTTTACAAAAGCTGAATTTGTTATCCTAATCGCTTTAAATTTCAGTATCAGCTATTTTTCTTGAATCTATTGCATTTCTCAAGTCTCTTGCAAGTCTATGAGATTTTTGTGGTTTTTATTGTTTTAAGACTCATATATTTGCCTCAGCATAGAAATGAAATGTCAAAACAGTAGCTTAAACAAGTATATCATTTTCTTGGAACTTGCCAAATGTTTACTATTTCTGCTCTGCAAATATGAACACTTCTTGACTCTCTGCTTTGTATGCTTTATCATAATGTTCAGAAAATTGAAAGTACTTATTTGTCTGTTATTTTAGGAGACAGCTAGATTTGTGGCTCAATTTCTAAAACACACATCACTTGGCCACGTTTTCTTGGCAAAATTTTGAATTAGGCTATGCTATGAATGGAATCCATACAACTTGATTTTTAATTATATTTGTAGCTAAATTTATGACATTAGATTTAATAAATAAGTTTATTTTGTTTGAGATCTAAACCTAATACTTTTTTTCCCAAGTTAACTGGAATTACTGACAACTCATACAGTATTGCAGTGTATTTAGAAATGGTAATTTATGTGATTTCCTAATGCAGGCATGCCTATGTGTGTGTGTGTGTGTGTGTGTGTGTGTGTGTGTGTGTACATTTGTATATGTATGTGTATAATGTGTGTGTATGTCAGACGTGGGTTCCTACCGGTTCTATCCGGTTCTATAACTCTGTGGTGATGTCACGGAGCTGGTTCCATCGATGTCTCTGTGGACGCCGCCATCTTGGATTTTGCTTCTGTGTATGCGTGTGTGCAGAAGCTAATTTTTGCTTATGTGCATAAGCTAGTTTTTTATTGCTGTGCAAGCTCGTGCGTGCACGTGCAACGCAACCCTGAGCAAAACGGCAGCAAAAAGAAGCAGAACCCACCCCTGGTATGTGTGTAATTGCTTCTAGTGGATTTTTTTTTTGACTTAAAAGAAATAGTTGGGGCCCCAACAGCAGTGTCAATGGGACCAGATTGTTGCTGCCTTAAGGGAAGGCAATAGGAGATGGGAAATATCCTTGAAATATTAACTTCAAGGACTGTTATGATAGTCAGAAAACACTAGTATAGGTGAGCAATAACCTCTATAGATAGTCCTCATTTATGACCATAATAGAGCCTATCCATTACAGTTGTAACTATGACAATTATAAAGTGGATCATCACATGACTCAATTTTACAACTGTTTTCTGGGGCAGTTATTAAGCAAAGCATCATGATAGTGAAGTGAATCCAGGGTCATTCAGTAAACCCATTGTTTCTATATGTGGTTTTTGCCAAATAGCAACAGCATTTTTAGACTTATATACCACTTCACAATCTTCTGTAAGCAGTTTATAGAATCAGCATATTGCCCCCAACAATCTGGGTCCTCATTTTACCAACCTCAGAAAGGCTGAGTCTACCTTGAACCAGTTAGGATCGAATTCATGGCAGTGGGCAGTGCTGCAGGACTGCATTCTAACCTGCAAAAACATTATCAATCATGGTCATGGGACTGCAGAATGCTGCAGGGAGGTATAAATGTGGACTAGTTAGCGAGCAACCAAAATGCAAATAAAAATAATAAAATGCAATCTCATAAAAACTCCAGCCTACAATTCAGACCATCTGTCATGAACTACCAAATGCTTGCTGGAATTGGTTGGTTTTTCAGAAGGCTAGCAGTTGGGGGGCACCAACTGCTATCTCGGGATATGCTGTTCCCTAGTGAAGGGTAACTTTTAAGAAAGATTGACTCTGATTTCTAATTCCTCTGTATTACATGGGATGAAGACGCTCAGCTTCCCCTTTTGGTAAGAGCAGACAGGATTACACACATGATCCTGGAACTACATGGGGCCACATCATGTAAGAATAAAAGCGTATTGATTACCAACAACGGTGTCTCTTGTTTTGTTGGGTTTCAATGTAAGTTTGCTTTCCTGCATCCAGGCATCAGTTCAGGACATTCATAACAAACCCAGCGGTATGATGTTCTACCAATGGTATATTATTTGACTGTCAAAAATAGAGAATTCATTTTCTAAAACTTGTTTCAAATGCAATAAACAGATTAGATCTTTATTTCACACTTGGCAATACTGCAAGAATTCTGGAAAATGATTTATAATAATATAAAACAGTTTTTAAAGGTGTCTTTTTTTTCCCCATCTGTTACCCTTTACAATATTAAATATTGATTATGATGACTATAAGCCATACAGTCATTGTTGACCTTTACAACCATTCCTACAATATATATATCAAACTGACCTTTCTTGTAATAACTGGTTGGGTACTCTATTTGTCCTGTTGGAAAACACTAATAATTCTTTCTGAAGAAAAATAGCAAATTCAGATATGAAAATATGTATGAATCATGCAATCATAGAATCTATATATTAATTAAATTAAAAACTAACTTCATGTTTTAAAAGAACAAATTTGATACAGCATGTAACTTAATGTAATTATGTGTCCTCAAGTTGTTTTTTAACTCCTAGTAAATTTTCTCCATGACAACCTGATTCTACCCTAGTCTTTCAGGTTTTCCAATGGTTAATTTAACATGAAAATCATTTTGGTTTATAGTTTGACAAACAGGTTTGTAGAGTAGTCCTTGACTTAGGAACTACTCAAAGTTATAATCGACTGTCCCAGGGAGACTTAGACCCAGTTCCAAAATTCCAATGCCGTAGTCATGTGACCACATTTTAAGTGCTCAGTAACTGGACTGCATTTATGGTCATTTGCTCATGGTCATGTAGCCCCATTTTGCCTTTCTACTTAAAAAAGTAGGTTTTAGACTTATATTACTTGGTCTGGTCTGCCTCGTGATGTTTCCAGCCCTTTCCTATCATATCTATCCCAATAGGTGAGGACCTTAGTAGGCCCAAACCGTTAACATGTCCTGAGTATGTAGAACTTGCAAACACATCGTAGAGCATTATATCCAGCACCTTGAATTGCACTCAGAAACAAACCAGCAGCATCATAAATTCAGGGGTGGGATTCAGCCAGTTTGGACCGGTTCAGGCAAACTGGATGTTAATTTTAATCTGGTTCGACGAACTGGTTCTTCTAAGGACTGGCTAACCCCGCCCAGCCCTCCCCTCCCAGGAATCTCCATACAGCCCATTTTGGATTCCAGGTAAGTGCAGGCCACTGGAGCCCAGGGGAGGCAGTTTTCTCCCTCCCGGAGGCTTGAGGAAAGCCTCTGGAACCTGGGGAGGGCAAAAAAATGGGACTACTGGATGTCCAGAAATGAGTCTGTTTCTGGCCTCCGGTGGGCCTCCAGAACCCGGGGAAGGCAGTTTTTCACCCTCCTGGAGGCTCAAGGAAAGCCTCCGGAACCTGGAGAGGGCAAAAAGCCCCCCCCCGCATGGTACAGAAGGTCAAGTAGGCCACACCCCCAAAGCCACACCCACTCCAGGAACCGGGCAGCGAATCTGTTGCTAAAAATTTTAATCCAACCCATGATCATAATGATATCTCATCCAAAACTGAGAGGCAATTGAGAGGCAGTTTTATGTAGATGCTGAATAATACACCAACTCAGAAACTAGAACAGGTTATCCAAAGAGGGGAACCTTTGTACACAAGTGGTTGATTGAATTACTTGTGTCACACTAGCTCCCACTTGGAAACGTTGTAAGAGAGCCACTTTAGTCTATATAGTAAAACAAAATTAAAATCAGATGGAATCTGATAGTATCTTTTCTGACTAGGAAATTCTATTAAAAGGCTTGAATTCTATTCATCTGATGAAGTGACGTGCAGCTCATGAAAATAAGCCTTTTAATCAAATGCATTAGTCAGAAAAAGTGTTCCTGGACACCTTCTGGTTGTTGCTATCCTTTAGAAGATACAGGAAGGACAATCCTATAGAAATTTCTATTTGGTTCTCAACTGGCTTACAAAATTAAGTACAAATTCTGGAACCATGAAGTACCTAAGTCCCAGTTTACAGAATTAAGCAATTACTATTATTTCTAATTCTTTCAGGAATGAAATTAATATTTTTTGTACAACCCAAGATAATTGCAAAAAAAAATCAGCTCTTGATAGCAGTGTAGATGAATGCTTAGTCATAAAGACACAATAATTCTCTTACTTGTGGAAGTAAGTTAAGCATTGTTGGAAATGGCTAGACAACCTTTGACCCACTGGGTCATTCTTTCAGATATATTTCCTTACTTACCATTCACTCACACCTGTGCACCCTCCCTTTTTGTTCCTTTCCCTCCCTCACATCCACTCACAATCCTTGCCCTCTGTGCACATTCCCCAATCTGCACCATTCCCCCACACAATTTCCCTGGCAACACATCTTGCACACTTTACCCAAACTGCATGGCCTCTCTAACACCCATAGACCTGTGCTGCACTTTCAAGCACTCCCTCACACCCTTGTTCACTCTCCCCAATATACGCACAGTGTCTCTTGTACACCCCATGGACCCTCACTGACCCACCCAGTGCCTTCCCTGTATCCCTTCTCACGCTCCCCCACCCAGCAGCAGCCACTTACCTATGGTGATTGCTCTATGATGCACCATTTTGTCCATTTGAAGGTTACAAACAGATAAACAGGAGAGTTTTAGTAGTATGGAAACAGACAGACTAGATATGTTGGAATAAAGTCAACCATATGATGGGGCTGCAGATATGAGTGGATTGTATATTGATATGTAAGCTAAAATACACCATAGCATCCAAAAGCTACATATGTCCATTTTGCTGCCCACAACTTTATTCTGAGTAATTACTGGGACAGCCATGTTAGCTGTCCCAGTAATGAGAAACTTATTTGCAGTTGTGTAATGTCTTTATAATTTGCACATAGATGAAACAATTGCTTTCACTTTTACTAAGTATGACATCTCAGCCCACAATTGTCTGCTGAAGGCATTGTGTGTGGTATGATAGCCAGCACCTATCAGGCTCTCATAGCCATTCACACCCACTTCAGAGATACCCACAAGATATTGACTGAGATCATTGTCCTGAGAAAGAGGACAAGTAACAAGCTCTGGAATCTCCAATGGAGATGTTCCACTGCATCTCTGCTGCTTCCCAAAATGTTGTAACCTTTCAGCTGCATTTCCAAGCTGTTGAAGTCAACGCCAACTGAGCTAAGCAAATTTACAAGCCTTTCCCAAAGATCTGCAAGGCACCACAAGTCATACAAGTTCATGTGTGATAGTGTGGTGGCAATGGCCCTGATTTTGTATATATCAAGACCAACATGTTCCCCAATATGTTTGTGAAAATCAAAGAGTAACATCTGTAGAGGGCCAATTTAGAATTTAGTTATTTTTTTTACAATCCTAGAAATAACAATCTCTGAAATAAAATTTAGATTTGAAAAAAGCAGTTTTTAGGTTTTATATCCTGCTGAAATTATTACCAACTCAGGTGTCCCAAGTCAGGAGCTATATGTCTCTGGAATATTCCTGGTCAAGAAACAATAATTGTGATTTTTTTTCAGACATGCTTTCTGAGTTCTCATTCAAATATGTGTATTAAATTTATAAACTACCATAACCAAAATGGATGGAAAACTTATATTTGTTTTTTATTTATTTAAAAAGTTGCAGAATTTTGTATAATAGAATCCATTTCTGTTATAAATTTACTGAAATGTGCATCACATGCTTACTTTTGTTGTTTTAAAAACCACACATTTGACAGTGATAGCTGCAGAGAGAGTATTGTCTCTACATAAAAGCATAAAAAGCTACCTGGAAGGCCATCTATCATAAGAGTGTCTATATGGGTTGAGGTGAGAATACAATGTTCTCAGCAGTGAATGAGATGCTATAACACTAGATATTCCAATCAGTACATTTGCAGATGAAAAGGCATGAGATGAGTAAACATTTACAGCCCAGCTGTCATGATCCTCTTATATATAGAGCCAGGGATTACAGAGGTTGCACTGGATTTCCATCTCTGTTCTGGTGGAGTCAAAGAGCTCTGTACAACACACAAACGCAGTAGGGATGCTCTGACCAGCAAACTATGCAGCCCAGACACAAGAAGAGAAGGGAGAGAGGGGAAATATCAATTTGATTTAATTCTTTAATTTTTAAAGGTTTACTTTGGGTGTTAGCTTGAGGCCTTGTTGATTATTTTTGCACGCTATGCATACTCCCAATCAGCATAGGGTGTGCCCATTGCCCTATAGCTCTAGCGCTAACACTACTGTTGGGCGCTACACAATACTGTTGATGAGTATGAAATGAAGAGAGGTTTCATGGATAAAGCTGGTGAAAAACTGGAAAGATTAAATTAAAACCACCCAATTATACTACTGGTAATCAATTACTCTGGAGTGCCAGTTCGGTGTGGTGTTAAGGCATCAGGTTAGAAACAGGGAAACCATGAGTTCTACCCCCATCTTAGGCACAAAGCCAGCTGGGTGACTTTGAGCCAAGTCACTCTCTCCCAGCCTTAAGATGAAGGCTATGGTAAACCACTTCTGAAAAATATTGCTATGAAAACTGCGGGGATTTGGCCAGACCATTTCCAAAAATCAGACATAATTGAAGAAAAGTTTATTTTTAAAAAGTCATTCTAGAAACTTAGCAATAATAACCTTAATGATCAACTTTGTGCCCTAGTGTACAATTAAACCAGTTGATTTTGAACTATTTAAAATACCCGCTGTATAATTAGCATGCTAACTCAGCTTTAGAACTTTAGCCTCTTAACCTGCCAAGTTTCTTAGAACACTCACCAATCTTGATTGCCATTTATTTATTCATATAAAATATACAGCATTCCAGAGAGGCAAAATATATTCTAGTTTTAACTTTCTTTAATTTTTCTTTCTTTATACATAATTGCTGTCACAAAGTATTCATTTGTATATGAATATATATACACTAAACAAACAAGCCTGAAGCTACAAGCTTTTTTGTGTGTGTTCTTAATTTTTATTGCAGGGTAATATTCAGTGCCAAGGCATTAATTGTTCACTTAAAGACAAAACTTGCTCCGCATGAAATAATTGTTGCTGTTTCAACTGTATGAACTTAAACCTGCCAAGTCTGCATTTTATATTTGTGGAGTATCTATTTGTGTCCCATGTTTATGTTCATTAATTTGTCAGCCTATACGTATTGTAATAATACTTATAAATTCCAAAATAGTACAAAAAAGAAGCATTCATATGCAATGGCTAACAGAAAAGGAGAATTAATAATGTGTTCTTTAACTTGATCTGAGTTCTGCAGTGCAATCCTATATATGCATGCAGAGGTTCGTTACATTTAATCAATTCTCATCAGGTTGTTGCTTGCACAATTTTCTCTCTCTCATTTTTCCTCACTGCAATCTTTTGGATTTCCAAGAATCTCCCCAGATATTAGAGGACTCTCTATAGCATTTGCTTGATGAAGTGTAAGGGACTCTAGCTGCAAGATTGAAGTGTTACAAACAGATATATTCCAATTTTCTCAGAATTGCATAAGGTCTGCAGTATCTCTGTATTTAGAAGGTTATACATTTCGTGAACTAAGCTTTTAAAAATTAATAATTTCAAGACCTGTAGCCTTAAACTTGTCTATTTATATTTTCATGTTGTTGCTACTAGACACCATGATTGCCCAACTCCTGTTGTGATGGTGCATGTGTGTGTGTGTGCCTTCTTGAGAGGGATAAGTGATGAATGCTATGAGTAGATGGCAAGAGTATATAATGCCAAAGTGTGAATTGACCCCACTGACCACCTAAAGCAAGCAGGCCCCTGCATAGCACAGCAACAAACTAGGAAGATGTTGGAGGCAAGCAGTCATTTTAGAAAGCAATATTAAGCCATCTGCATTTTACCAAGAACATCACATTGATAGGAATCATAAATCAATCATAAAATGATGGATGATATAGTGCCAGTAATGGACCCCTCCTGTCAGATGGCATTCAACATGTTATTGAGGCTCTTTCAGAGCACTAATGGTGTTTGTGATGTTGCTAAATTAAAGCCTTAGCATGTAATAAGCTGTGAGAGTAGTCTTAAGAATGACAATGGTCAGATAAGAGAATCTAAGTCAAAGCAGTGATGTGTGGTAATTTGACAAAACATCTCAGACTTAACGCTGCCTAGTTCTCTTTAGGATAAAGGCAGGGGGAGCAAGAGGCACCTTCAGACCGCAAGATCCTGTTACTGTAACTCTATAATAGAAGTTGTATTAGCAATCATAACTTTAGTTTCCTTGTGCGGTTTACCACAAAGGAGTAAGGCAGGAACCGTGGAATAAACTAAACGAAGTAGGTAAGAATGAATATGAAAAGAGACTGCTTAAAGATGAAGAAATTGAAGAAAGCAAAGTGGATGTCAAAATACCTATTGTTAACTCCCATAGTATCAGTGACAGTAAGAGTAAGTGATTCTGACAAATTTGATATCCTCAGGAAGAACTGTATATTCCTGGGACTCCATTCACTATCATAGGTTACATCCATACATTCCGCCAAACTTTGGGTCTTTCATTGCGCTTGAGGGACTCCTCAAAATGCAGCTTTGTATTTCTCTGATCCAGTGCTAAAGTGAAAATTTTCCATTTTCTCAGGTGCGATACTTCAGTAGCAACTGTGATGATGATGAGGGCAGGTGCTGGGATTTGCCAACTCCTATTTCCCATTTTTGAC
>JANHFT010001853.1:160066-175086 GCA_032467955.1 Pseudoxenodon macrops | reverse complement strand
TCTTTTATGTATCAATATGTATAATAATATTTCCCAATTTGTACTTCCCCCTCCCCCCCCACTTGTTGGGGTTCTGCCATATTCACATCTTTATCGTTAAACAGTACTGTTCTCTCTTTATCATTCTTTAACACTTTCTCCAAAATTTATATTTAAACTTCAATTACATTTCTTCATACAATGTGTTTGTTTACCCCTGTTACATCACCAGTATTTTAATATTTTAAATATTACTCCAATTCCACTATATTTCCAATATCTCAATTTTCTATAAGCACCAATAAAACCAATTATTAATAAATTTTAATTTGTCCTGGGATTATATCTCTTAAATCCCCTGAATTTGCAGTCCTTAAAAGCTATAAACTCCAATATATTTTTGCACACTGTTAATCATAATAATACATTTAAATATGCCTAATCACCATCTTCCAACTCCTAACCTTAGTATATTTGTAGTTATTATAATTTCTATTACATACAGTATCTATATATGTGTTACTATTTTCCCAATTTATACTTTCTATTTGTTTCTATTAGTTTTTAATACAATCACAGTATTACAAGATATTATGGTTCTATCTGTCATCTCTCAGCCTTTTTAGAGTTTCATCATTTATTGTCTCTTTGGTGAATCTTTTATATTTCTCTCTTGGGATCCTATATTTCTTTCTAACATTTTTACGTAGACTGAATGTTCCCTCTGCCTTACCCCTTGTCTCCTTCTGTGGCATCATTTGGATTCCTATCCATAACCCTTTTATTATTTTTGGGAAGTCTTCCTTTTTTCTCTTTGTTCAATTGTAAGCTCTTAAGGAATTATCTATTCAATTCTTAGTATTTATTGTAATTGTCTTTTTATTGTTTTTGTTTTCTTGTAGCTTATTTTGATTTGTCTCCTCTACCACTACTTCTAATTTCTCATCTATATTCTGAATATTTTGTTCATCTTTTCCCACCATTTGTTGGGGGTCTTCTACATTCACTTCTTTATCTTTGGACAATTCCATCATCTCCTTATGATTCTTTGTCACACTTTCATAAAAACTTTTAACAATCATTAACATTTCTTCATAGAACTTCATTGTCTCCCGCTGAATCATTTTGTACCAAATTAATATATTAAAAATTACTCAATGTATCTCTAATATTCCAGTAACTGAATATCTAAAAGTTGCAAAAAGTTAATTATTAATAACATTTATCAATCCCAAAATTATTCTTCCAAGTCCCCTAGCTTTCTAGTCCTTAAAAGCTATAAATTTATATTTTACAGTCTTTATAGTTTCCAGTTTACACCTTCCCAGTTATCCAAATTTTAAAGTCTTATTTGTCTTTTCTTCTTTTTCTCTCACCCCCCCTTTCTATCGCTTTTCTTCTTTTGCCTCATAGGATGATCTATCAAATGATGTTACTGAATCAAATCCAGCTTGGCCCACCAGGTTTCCTCAAATCTTTCAAATCCACCTTTCAATGAACAGTTCAATAAAGTTTTTGTATTTATAGTTCAGTTTGCTTTAAAAATCTTCAAACAGTAGATATTTCCAAGCCTCCAGATCACCTACTAGATAATGTCAAGGTCAAATAGCCTTCCAGGTGGTTGTTTGCTTTCTCTCCTTTCATCATTTTCACTCAGATTTCCCACATTGCAGTTATCTTCTTCCTCCAATAGATGGCTCCCAATTCCAGCATTCAACAGAGTGCAAATGTCAAAACAGCTGACTTTCAACCATTCAGGGGGGTTAAAGATAGAGTTTAGAAAAGCAATTTCTCCCAATAATCAATTTTCACAATGTTGTTCAACTTTTTCCAGGCTTTCTGTGTTTTAAAATATCCTTTAAATATTTCTTTTGTATCTGAGTCTTTAATCTTTGGTCTTTCTCTTTGATTTCTAGTCTTTAATCCTTCTCCATAAATCCAGTCGCAGCTTTCTTACTATTTGGAGATTGTTTTTTGTAATTTTTAACTTGGGTTAAATCTTTGGGGTAAAAGTTGGAAGTTATCTCACCCAGTTTCACTTCTCTATCCATGCACCATTCCAGCATAAGATCTTAGTGTCCCGATTGTCCCAGCTTCTGACAGACCAAAATGGCCATCGTCCTTGCTGCCATTCGGGAGAGCTTTCTTTGGATCAATGAGGAAATTGAGATTTCCTCGTGATCGACGAAGCGCCTCTCCTTTCTTCACCACCCCTCCAGGGTGGCTTGACCCCATAGGGTCTCTTGGCAAGCAGTTTCCCGCTGCATTTTATGGAGCCTGGTGGAGCTACGCTGTTTTCCAGCCATTCCCACTGCAATGCCAACCAGAAGTCCATAAAGAAATTTTATTAATGTTTCAATGTATTCAGGAAGATATGACAAGGAATCATAGGTGGAACTGATGTAGGATACAGATGTGAGACTAGAAAACCCCCAGCAAATGACAATAAAAGATGAACAAAAAACTAAGAAAATAGAGGAGAAATATTTGAACTGAGGAATATCTGAGCTGAGGAAATATCTGAGCTGAGGAAATTATAGAGGAGATAATTAAAAAAATGATACAAGCAGATAAAGATGGAAGAGGTAGTAATAATTCTTAAAATGGAACAGACAGATTACTCTCTAAGAGCTCAAAATATAGAAAATAATAAAGAGAAAAATCTCTCAAAAGGGATGGGTGCTCTAGAGATCCAACAGCAAGAGATAGGTGTTGAGGCAGATGAAATACTTAGATTAAATAAGCGTGATGTAAGAAGATACAAGATCCCAAGGGAGAAACATGAAAGATTTACCAAAAAGTCAATAAGAGCTGAAATTCTAAAAAGGGCAAGAGATGATAGATAGATATAGAATGCTTCTTAATATGGTGGCTCTTTTATTAAGAGTTAGAAAATAGAAATTGAAAAAATAGTATTATGTATACTAACATTTAATAGAATATATCATAACTACAATATATACACAAATGTTAGAAGTTGAAAGATTATGATTATGTATATTTAAATAGTATTATTATCATTAGTGTTGTGTATAAACTATATCGAACAAGACAATACACTGTTCACTAAGCACTTATGGATTTGAAAAAACTATAAATAAAATTATTTTAATTAAAAAAAAAGAAACAGTGAAGGTATTTGCATTTGGACACATAAACTATAATTCTGAAATCAGAAATGAAGAATTATTGCTTTATTGAATATGCATAGTTACTTGGGAATCCCATTGTATTCAGGAGAGCTTATTCTCTAGTGTTTCAGATTTGGAGACTTACATTTTCTTAGTTTCTTGTTGACTGGAAATACACACACACACAAAGGCACACACAGAAACATTATCGCATAGTGCCTTGTGTAGAATTCTATAGCTTGAGAAAGTATAACAGTCTTCAGAGGGAAAAATATTGCATATATAGTCAATTTCCTTTTTAGTTTTTTTTCTCTGCTGTATTTTGAGTGTTTTCTCACTTGAGAGCTTATCACTGGTGTAAATGTTGACCATACATAACTAATACAAATTTCACTATTTCATTCACTTTTTGTAGTACTGTTTTTACAATACTTAGAATATGCTTTAGCCTTGATCATCTTTAAATGAGTGTGCAAATAAAAATGATCCTAAATGCACTAGGTGACGTATTCCTTAAACCTTTGTTGTGTTAAGCCTAGATATAAAGAAGGAAATTTATATAAGCCAACTCCAACTCTGTTACCCAAAACTGAGTGAAAAACATGTTCTACCAATTTATAATTCAGTATAGCAAAAACAGATCAATTTGAAGGAATGACATACAGAGACTCATCCTCCTTTCATTGGGATGGCAAAATATGAATTGTAGCATCACATCCCAAACTCTTTAGAATTCATGTATAAAAGGATTATGTTGCAATACTGCAAACCCAGTGTGTCACTCTGACCCACACTCAACCCCTCCCCCACCAGATGCCCCTGAATTGAAGACATTTCATTACTTTCCCCAAAACTAGATTATAGAAAGCATTTTGGTTTCAGTTATTTGATAGTGGCTCATTCTGTATTAAAAAAAAAAATCTAATAAAAGCCATACTAGAGCAAAGAAACTAATTATCTTTCGCCTGTTGTAACCACGATGAAAGAAATTGAACTCTGAATTAAGATCTGAATAAATATGACCACGTGGGGTTTTATGCATTAGCAGAAACACAGCACATATTCAGCAAAAATTCAGGGTTTATGGAATGAAGCTAATATAAAACTATGACACAAGATTGAGGCTGGAAATCTCTATAACAACTAAAGAAAGCAACTTTTGATCAATGCCTTGATTGATCAAAATGTTTAATATACTATGAGCATATGAAAGGTATCCCCAAATATATTTCTATATTTTCTGCTAGTTATATAGCATATGCTTTTTTCCCAGAAAATAATCTGTGGATCCATAATGCTATCACAGTGTTAAAACAAACACAGCCAGTTCAGTTTAGGAGCGTGGACGTTTTCTTGGCAACTCAAAACAGTTTCACAAAAGAAAAATGGGATATGTGTGTAAATAATATATAAGGCTCAGATTTTCCACTTATCTCTATGTTTGTGTTCTTCCCATATAAAGATGGGATATAATTAGTATTACCTCAGGATAAATAACATGTATGGAATTATTTATCCACAGATTCCCTGCTTTAAAAAAAAAGTACATATAGAACAATTGTTTTGTTTTTAATTTATATATTATTATTATTTTAAAAGAAGGAATGAAAAAGTAAAAAAACAAGTGAAAGAAGAAAAAGAATAATTATTACACAGAGATATGATACAGGATCAGTGGGTGTACAAAGGGATTACTGAGATAGTACAGTTAGTGCTCAGTATATATTGATTGAGAAATAGACATTAAAAACAAAACATGAAGAATTTGAATCTCTAGCTAAGTGCCAAAATCTCCACTATTTGTCATTTTAAAAGAAAAAACGAAAAACTATTAAAACTTTACAAACACTAGTTTCTAACTTCATGTTCATCGCTTGTTGAAAGAACTTCTTGCACAGCCTTCAGCTAACTAGTGTATAAAAATGTAAAGATTAACACTTTTTCAATGAAATGAAAAAAAACCAACTATATAATAGCAGGATAATTTTTTGTGAAGCAAAAAAAGTATGATACTATAATAACATTTTCTTTTGGCTATACAGGTAAGCACATTAGACTGGATACGAGCTGAAAAAACCTATAACCTCTGTGAGGTTCTATTTAAAATTCACAAGGTAGGTAAGTTATGAATAACCAAATATTCTATATAGAAGATTATGTTAATTATTTACTGAACAAAACCTAGTCAGAATAAATTTGGCCAATATCAGCAGTAAATTATTGTGGTTTTGAATAATGCGAAAGTGACATTGCCCTTTTCTATTGCTTTCATCTGGTAGTTTTGTCGTCAACTTTCTCCTAGAAAAATGTTTCATGCAAAATTTCTCACTGTTGATGGTATTTCCAGGAAAAAAGGTCTCGTGTAGACAGAAGAAGTGACAATAGTTGCCAATCAGAATAAACAGGATAGATTTACCCGTAAAAAAGACAGAACATTTTCTGAATTTCCTCATTGGTAACTTATGTCATAATATTGATGATTTAACCATCACATGATCTATGGATTGCTTTGGATTTTACACTCCATGGTCATATCTGCTTTTTATTTTAATGTAGATACTTCTTTTGTTTAAATCATGCAATGATAATGTGTTACCATTAAAAACAAACCTATAGTAGGAATCTTTTTGCCACAGAACTTAAATTAACTTCATAAAGTAATATGTAAAAACGCTATGCCGATCAGGAATGGAGAAAATCAGGAATGG
The DNA here is from genome assembly GCA_032467955.1 of Pseudoxenodon macrops. NCBI lineage: Eukaryota > Metazoa > Chordata > Lepidosauria > Squamata > Pseudoxenodontidae > Pseudoxenodon > Pseudoxenodon macrops. Next base: position 169,268 of record JANHFT010001853.1, on the reverse strand, counting down.
GTAAAATGTTTCAAGTCTAAAATGCTTTAAATTCTCCAATTTGATTTCAAAACTGCTATTTCTGATCTCATTGAAAGTGAAAACTAATGAAAATAGTATTTTAAGCTCAAAACACTTTAAAAAAAGTTCAACCATTTCTGGAAAGTTCATAAGAATATCAGGATTCTTATGATAAAGCTAGAACAGCTTTTAAAGTTGGAACACAGCATTTTGAACTGAAACATTTCAAATAAAGTGTTTTGTACAGCATTAAAATAATACAAAATCCACATTGAGGCAACAAATTTATGCAATAATTGCAAACTTAGTTTCCAAAATCTTTTTATCGAGCATTATTATGAAAACTCCAGAAAAAAAGAAGGAAAATCAACAATTATTTTGTTCTTCTTTGGATGGATGTAATTTAATAATATTACCACTGATATCACCTAGCTTGCATGACAGACTTTTAAAATAAATTATCTAAGACTGTAAAACAGTTAATATCAACAATACATCTGCCCCCTCCCCCAATTCTGTTCTTTTTTCTGGGTTTCTTTAACCACTTAGCCTAATGAAAACCTACTGGAAACCTTAAAAAATACAAACATTTTGTAACCCGTTTGCTGACCTTTTAGATTTTAGATTTATAAAGGGAGAAATGAAAGATTAAACTTTATTCTTGGAGTATTAGCAGTTCATCTTCTAAGCTGCTTCCTCATGAATGCTTCAGCGGCCATGATTAGATCAGTTGACCTCTTTAAAAAATATACATAATTTTCCATATTGTTTCATGCTTCCTGACTGCTTACTTATTTTGGCAAAGTTAATTTTAATAACAGCAAAGTAAAAGCAAATTCTATCACCGGGTGTTATTTTGATGAGTGAAGAAAAAATGGAAATAAATTGCTCAGGATTCAGTACTTTGTGTTTTTGACATTTTAATAAATGAATACTGAATTGTCAGTCTTCATGAATACATTAACTGAAATACAAAAGCTTCAGTGTGTACCTCTAGCCTCTGTTCTGTTAACATTTCAGTATAAATGATAATGAAGGAAACTTAGAGCAAATCAATTAAGTTGGGGTAAATGTGGTTTTCAAGAAAGATTAAGGTTTCCCCATTACAAATTCAAAGATTCCATTTACTCTTTTAAGCTGTTTTCTGTTCTGAGTGAGAAGCTGATGTGTCCTCCACAGACCAACATTTGATTGAATTCCTGGGGGACCCTGAATATCTCCAACTGCCCCCCCCCAATTGCAGAAAATTGTAGAGGCTCTCTAGCTGTGGAATTTCTCATTGGCAGCTCAACAATATATAGTATGGTCTCCCATTTCTCTACCAGTTATGAATTTGCAGCGCACTAAATCTCTGAGAATCTGTCCTCCCCATAATTCTCCTGATATTGACTGCTAGAGGTGAAGAATCCTTGAAGTGTTGGTTGAGTCCTGGTGTCTTCATGGACACATTCAAATAACTTTCTAGGCAACAGTACAAAAATTGTTTCGATGGCTTGGATGAATATCATATAGTATGTACTATTTAGTATTATTCAGAAACATGTATACAGGGGGTCAGTACATCTGCAGAATAGAGAAAACTGCAAATCTATCTTTCCAAATGTATTCCAGTCACTGAGTATCTTGAGGGATACTAGGACCACCTAAAATTTACTGAATTTATTAATTTGAGCGGCCCCAATGTAGTCAGTGGTGAGGAATGCTGGAAACATTCATTATTAGCAACATTTCCAGACTTTACAAGTGTCTTAAAACCAGTGAATAGTAAAAGTCATTTTAAGTCTAAATGAACATGCATAGGTCTCTGCTACTGGGGTTTGCTGCTCATTATCATATATTGTTAAACTTCATTCTGACAATCTTTATCATTAAGGATCATCAAGATTGATCAACTTGTAACATTTATTTCATTTCTATTTATAATTTTTCATGAATCCCTCTTTTTTCATCATTCCTAAGACCTTAGCCTTAAGTTAGCACACATATGCTTCATGAAACGGGGCCTGGAAGTAGGAACGAGTCTCTTCTGTCCTGTTTCCAAAAGCATGGCGCTTTAAAACTGAAGAAGTGGAAATACTTGAAATATGGCTTGAAATAATTTGGAAGTTGATTTGTTTTAGAAATCAAACCTAGTGTTTCAAGTTGGATACGGTCCTGTCATAACAAGTGAAAAGTTCCAAGTGTGAGTTCATTTGCAAAATCATTTCACATTTACAAGTACATTAACTGCATCTAATTTTTAAAAAATGTAAGACTGGGATGTAGAAAATGAACAATTTCTCCTCCAGCTTGGCAAGCATCTTACTTAACTTTTTCTCAGTGCCAAGTCACAGACTATCAGAATCTGAGCTAGTGAAATGTGGATTGAAGAAAATTAGCCCAAAGAGAGGTTTACACTCTAAAAAGAATTATGACATGGTGGTCATAGCTCAGATTACTGAACTGTCAGTTCTAATTTTTCACATTATATAATTTCATCTATGATATTTGCAATTAATACATTGAAATTCTTTTCAATATAGGAAGTAAAGAGCATAAATATTCATAACACTTGACTTTTATTTATTCATTTTGAAGTTGCACATTATATAAAGGCACTCAACAACGGTTCTCTCCGTGTATACACATATACTAATACCAAGATGAACTAAATCTGCTTTTTTTCCTTATTGATATCTAATATTTTAGGCTTTTTCAGTTATGTGGATAGACAGTGGAAGTAATTCCGCTAAATAATAGTTTTTCATTAATAGTAAAATTTCCCAGCAATTCTGCTGTATGTTACCTGATTATGAACATGTTTAAACAAAGTAATCTTTAATAGTAATTACAACTCATAATTAAGACTTTGGCTTGCTTGATTTACATGATTTAGGTGGGTGGTTTTTTAAAAAGGATACTTTTTATTAAAATCAATCAGCATGAAAATTTTGTTTACTCCAAGAACAGTGTTAATGCAAACACGTATGAGTGTAAATATACAGTACCTTCCATGTCATTAATTGTCTTGCTATTTGTCATTTTAGCATCATAAATAAGATGTTCATTCTAATTAAGCAATATTTATCACATCTGAATTAGCCGCATGTTATATTCATCCCATTTTAGGCTGCAGATTTGTTCGTCTTACTTAGCATTCCTTCCATCACATCTGTACTGCATTAATTTCAATTGGACAGTGAAGTCCTATTGAATGTATCTTTGCTTAGATTAAAATCAACTGCTTTATAGTCGTAGTGGTGGTAATTGTAAGCTATTTCGCACTCATTCTGGAATAGTTTAAGATTTCCTTCTATGCGGCTTTAAAAAAATAGAAGTAGTCCGAAAGGAGAAACTTCATCAAGGCTATAAAAACATACTCTAGACTTCTCCATTTTCTACAAGATATTCAGAATTTTTTTTTAACTGGCTGGTACCCAGTTTTCCTTATGCTCTGGCTGCTGCTTTCAAGCTTAGCAGAAAAGGCTCCTGCAAAAGGTAGTATATCTCAGACATGTGTAGATTTAATGTGGCCCTTGGGCTAAACGTTCCCTTTTCCACTTTAAATAAATAAAGTAGATATCCTGGATCCAGAATATATTGTTGCATCAGGATTAATATATTGTTTCATTTTCCAGTAAAGATTTAAATTCATACTTTTCCCAATCTCCAATTTCAGTATTGTGTGCAGAAAATGAAAGTGAGTCAAAACCCACTAACCAAATATATCGATTATAAATGTATCATTTGGAGACATGTGGATAAGGTTCTCAATTTGTCTGCTGTTGAAGTGAGAACTGCCTAGAAGGCAGTGTCTGAAGAGTCCATTGGATTCTTTTCTTCCCCCTTCGTCTTCCTCTGCATGAAATGTTACAGCAGTAGGAATTTATTTATTAATCTGATGTGCTTCAGTCTAGTCAACATATGACTTCCTAATGATGATGCTTGTTATTTTCTAACAAGTAGGGCAAAATAAATGAATGAAAGCCACCAGAATCAGGAAATGTTCTCTTTTAACAGAGAACTAGGCCCTTCAGATTTTAATGGATGGTGTTTTCCTATGAATCTTAATCTTGTGATTGGTAAACAGGTAGGTAGACTAGAAATGATTACTAAAAATTCCTGCTTTGGAAAAAACATGAAAAGAGGCTGTGGAACAAGAGAGCCACTATAGTTTCTCAATTTAACAATGTGAAATATCAGCATGATTCTGATGCAAAAAGGCTGACACTCAAACATCCATGACTTATTTCTACAGGATCAAATTATTCTCATTCTACTTTAGATGAAATATCTTCAAAAATATATCTTTCAGCTCTGGCTCAATAATGACTGTTGGCTACAAGCAAATTTATATTTGGGTATTCACCAAGACTACGAGCTTGAAGACCAGAGGCCATATTGTTTCAGTGTTGTGGTTGGACATGGCAAGAGTCATTACTTCAATGTGGAACAAGGAAGTGAGCTGGCAGTATGGGAGAAATCATTTCAAAGAGCAATCTTTTTGGAGGTTCAGAGAACAGGGGTAAGTAATAGCAAAATATATCTGCCACTTGAATAAATGTATAATGTATTTTGTGTATGTTCCGTATTTAAATTTTGTATGAGCCCTGCCTATATGTATGTATGGGAAGAGAAATAGATGCACATTTAGACAAGGATGGGATTGTTCAAACTGATTATTTAATAAGTTGGTGGCTGCAGTCCCTCAGAGAGAAAGTCCACTCAGAGAGTGGTAAGGACAGCAGAGAAGATTATAGGAAGCTCGCTTCCCATTATTCAGGATACTGCTTATAAGCGCTATGTGTTTAGAGCTCAGAGCATTGTTAGAGACCTCACACATCCACTTCACGGTCTGTTTCTGTTGCTCCACTCTGGGAGGAGATTTCGAAGTATCTATAGCAGGACTACCAGAGTCTGTAACAGCTTTATTCCTTATGCCATCCATCTGGTAAACTTGCCAAGTTTTGTTTTTCTCACCAAGTACATGTAAAAATCCAAACTAGACTGTTGTTTCTCCATGTCATATATCGTATTTTTCACTCCATAAGATGCACTTGATCATAAGACGCACTTAGGTTTAGAGGAGGAAAGCAAGACCAAACAATTTCAGGCAGAGCCTGAGAGGACCACAGATAGGTGTCCTCTCATGTGCCAGCTCTGCCTATTGACTCCTACACTGCGGAAAAGAGACAGAAGAGGCAGGCAATGACAAAGACAGAAGAGGCGGGGTTCAGCACTGTAAAAGGACTCCGCCGCTGCATCCCGGTTCACCAAAGATGCACAGACATTTCCACTCACTTTTTTGGAGGGAAAGTATGTCTTATGAAGCAAAAAATATGGTAATATTATGTAGTTATATGCATGATTTTGTATTTATTTATGTTGTCATGTTTATGCAGTGTATATTGGAGGTGGTGACCCTTTGAGAGTTGTATGCAACTAAATTTAATTTTAATATATGCCGATTAGTGTACATTCAAAGTGACAATAAAGTTATTCTAAGTCTAAAAAAAAGTTGTGATGTCATGTGACCGTCTTCAAACTCTTTATAGTTGAGGAAAGTACTAGTATCACAATTGCAGTATATTATAAAATTTGATACTGACAAATGAATTATCCAATAGATGCTCTTCTGTTGATACAAGATATCTGTTAATAGAATGAGAGAAGTTTTTCAATTATTTTCCTTTCCTCAGCCATCTTCCAAAGATTATCAAAAAAACTTCTTCAAACAGATGTTGCTTTATGCAGAGGAATGGGTGTGCCTTCCAGATGTTTTTGGAAAACTATTAGCAAGTAGACAGATAAAACATAACATTAAATTACAAATACTAAGAACATAAGTAAAACAATACTGAAAGTCAATTTAGTGTAGCAGTTAAAGTATCAGACTAGAAACCAGGAAATCTTAAATTGTAATCTTGCCCTAGATCGGGTGTCAGCAACCTGCAGCTCCGGAGCCGCATGCAGCTCTTTGGGCCCTCTGCTGTAGCTCCCTGTCGGGTGATCCCACCACTGGCTGTCACCACCCCTCGCCCTCCCCTCCTTGCCTGGCCTGAGAAGGTAAGGGCGGGGGATGGAGAAGCGGCCAGGCAGAAACAGAAAGATATAGAGAAAGGAGGAGAGAGAGAGAGACATAAAGAGAGGGGGGGATGTCAAAGGGTTTTTGTGGTTCCCAGTGTTTTTTAACAACTGGTTCTTTGCCCTAATGACCAGCTGGATAGGCGTGACTATGGGGGGGGGTCATGTGACTGGTGGAAGTGAGTGATGTTGAGTTGGCCATGCCCACCCAGGTTTTGTGGCTCCTGGTGTTTTCTGTGGGAAATGGGTCCAAATGGCTCTTTAAGTGTTTAAGGTTGCAGACCCCTGTCCTAGAGGATAAGATGGCTGATTTTCTAGGTATGTGAGCACCATCACTGAAAGTGTAGCAGCAAATCTTGTTACCAATTCAGGACACAAAACCACAAAGGGTTGGAGAAAACAGGTTTATTTGGGCAAAGGTTCAGAGCATTAGCATGTCAAATTCTGAACCCTGGGCTATGCCCCAGGTGTGACTTTTATACATTTTGCAACCCTAGCCTTGCCTAAGGCGTCACTTTTATCTAGCTATACTAGAGCAAAACATAATACAGAAAGGAGACGTTTATATAATTGGTTATCTTACTAGATATCCATATATGGGTATTATCTTACACCATCTGTTACTTTCAGTAAATACTTCATGCAACATGTTCTTTTACTGGAATTATCTAGTACATAGGTCATTAAGCTCATCGTTACATTTAGCAAGTTCCTTAATTTTCCTAAGGCTTACAACATATAAGCAATACAACTTCTGCTAATTCTATAGATACTTTTAATATTATTTTTCCATACTGCCTCAAAAGCGTACAATATATACTGATGTTTCTTCTGTTGAATTTGTGTATAAAGTCTACTTGAGAATCAATTTTCATCTGGAAAAGCTGGCTAAGAATATGCAAAAATAATTAATTTTAAATTAATACATTATCTCTGAAAATGTCAAAAGTTCAATTTCTAGGTTCAAAGTGTTTTTACAAAGAAGAAAGCCAATGCACCTTCAATGAAGTAGAAGCCACTTGTTATAGTTCTTCATAAATGCAACTTGATTATTTTTCAACATGACTTGCTTATGCATATGGATTGATTATTTTCTATTAGAAATGCATAGAGAAAATATGCATACGTATATTAGAAATCAATACTTTCATCCACCGCATACTGGTAGATATATTTGTGTAGTGGAAAGAATGCATTTGCATTCTTTTCATTTGTAAAGAATTTAAAAGAGCATCTCAATGTAGAACAATCTCTTTCATGCTCTACAGATGTATTGGGACTACTGTTCCCAGAATTCTCATTTAACATGACAAACAGTCACACAAACTGAATTTTGGGAATTGTTGTTCTAATACGTTTGCAGGACATTAGATGTGGGAAATTTGGTAAATAATTTTTTTAATAATTATCCTAATGATGTTATGAGGTTTAGCTCTCAGAATTAAAATCTAGTATGACCTAGTTACCACATCTGACCTTGCTCCATATCTGTATTTGTGCAATGCATTTTTCCCCTTTTGCTCCTGATTTAGACATTCTTCCTTTTGTTCCTTTATAACATAAAACAGTCTTTCATGTTTAGGTTCTCATGAGCACAATGTCTCAGTGATATTAAAGACAATCTATAGTACCAGCTGAATTTTAAGGAACTCTAAAGCAAAATGATTCCTTTTTTGTTAAATCTCTAAATGGAAAGTTTATCAAGAAATAATTTATGCTAATTTTAAAGAGACATTCTCAACGGAATTTTCTCTATTGACATTAATTAATATATGCTAAATCTAACTGTGTTGATTGGGTGATGGAAAAGTAAGCTTGTCCACAGATCAAAAAGCAAGATTTACAACCATTTTGGAGAAACTGACACCAGAATAGTTATGTTTCCAAAAAGTCATTTTTCTTGTGACCTTCAGCCAGTTTTGAAAATTCTACTCTAGTTTATTTCCTTGCACGATATGTTTTTATTTGTGCTTCATAGATATATGGCTGTCATAGTTTCTTTGTTATTTATGCTAATTTATATTCAGCAACCTGGACAGAAATTGTCTATGGAGCTATATTCAAAGTGGAAGTCACAAATTCTCTCACTTACACATGTTTCTGGAAAGAAGCTGTATTTATAGATGATGGATACAAGTGTATAATTTTATATAATGCATATTGTGCAGGAGCTGATGCCACTTTTTAAAAAATAAAAATTAAAACATATGGAACACATAGCAAGGAAGATCATATTCCACCCATATTGCTTTAACCGTTCTGACATTTATGTGTTTGTTTATGCATCAACTTTCAATAAGGTTGAAGATTATCTTCTTTTCTTTCTTCCAGTACCTTCCAGTATCAGGTATATTGGCCAAGAGAACATGACTGGCACAAACGTGTGTGGGCCACACACACTCGAGAGGCAGGCTAGAATCTGGGTTTCTCCACTGCCAGTTCAACACTAAACTGCCCATTACAATGTCTCTCATGCTGAATAAAGATCTGTCACAGGAAAGGAATTCAATTAAGACACACAATTTCTAAAGTTTTATTCTTATAACCAGCCTCAGTACTGAAATCCAAATTGGGGAACATTTGGTCAACTTTATCAACAAAAGATTATGCAGTATGCATCTAGCAAGCCATTTAATATTCCAGGTCTCCATTTTGTTAGCAAGGGAAGAGCTATACAATTTAGAAGACCGGACTACCCTACACAAGCTAATTGGAGCTAGTGAAGGAAGTATTCTTACCTGCTTTTCCTGACTCAACATATGTCTTGAAATATAAATTAATCTAAATTCAATCTGATTCATATCATAATTTCTTCTACTGGCAGGGCTGGGTTCTAAATTATTTTACTACAGGTTCTGTGGGTGTGGCTTATTTTGTGGGCGTGGCTTGATGTCAGGTGACTGGGTGGGCATACTTTTACACTTTATACACACACCCCCAACACAAAACAACACAACTGATTCACACACCATGCAAAAGCACACAAAATGCCCCCTGCCACAAGCATGAACCTCACAGGGCCACAATAAGCTGGAAAAAAAAGGTTTTGCACTTTACACACCCAACACAAAACAACACAACTGACTCACACACCATGCAAAAGCAGCTGTACTGACTCACACACCATGCAAAAGCACAC
>JANHFT010001853.1:138416-153808 GCA_032467955.1 Pseudoxenodon macrops | reverse complement strand
GGGAATGGGGATTTTGCAGTATCCTTCCCCTGCCACGCCCACCAAGCCACACCCACAGAACCGGTAGTAAAAAAAAATGGATCTCACCACTGGTTCTCACTGTTCGTAGTAAAGCCATTTACCCACCAAGAGCAAGTTTTGACAGTGCTGCCACTTTGCCTGATCAGGCTGGTTTTTTTTGTTTTTTTTTAATTGGATCTCCTCCCAAAGGTTACTTGCAATCTCTGAAGGTTTCCTGACTCATCATTTGAGAATTCCTATATTCTGATCTTGGTCTTCAAACACAGAATGTTATTCCAACCAAAGTTCTTTTCCTAAATAAGTTGTTTTCATTGGGGGGACAAATTGATAATGAAAGTTCCTGTAAATGAGGGTTACCCCACCCTATTGGAAATTGCTGACCTAAAATGTAGGGGGTGAATACCCTTTTGTCCTTTTTATACACCACATTGATTGAATGCAACGCTATCCATGAGAACTGGGTGTGTTTCCCCATGGGGTGAGAATCATGGGTTTGATCCTTTGCATTATATATATAGCTTATATCTTACTGCCTTTGCTTGCACTTTTCAAAATACCATGATGGAGATTTGTGGCTTGTGGGTGAAAATTTTCCCATTGTGTGGGCAGGCCTGAAGAATTAGAACTGGATTAATTGAGTCCAGGATTTTGAATAATTCCCATATAATTGAGACATGCACATCTCTAATATGCCAGGAGCTAATGCCGCAGATGGCAAAGAGAAGTGTCATTAATAGGTCTGGAGGGGGGGAAATCAGAACAGTGGAAATAGATGCAATTATATTTTGTTAAATGCCACTCTTTAGGTGTTCACCTGGAAAACCATCTAATGGACTTTATATGCAGGAAAGCTAACACTGACACAAATGACTCTAACCTATTTTATGGGCACACTATAGCAAATTTTATAATGGTGAGAATTCTGGATCTGATTATGGCTAAAGCAAGAATTTAATAAATGTTTCCTGATGGAAACAGGAGCCTGAAACAGGTTTTCAGAGTTTCTTGCTCCTTCATAAGTATCTCCTGAAAGAGAGGGAAAGTATTTGTGAAGCAGCATTTGATACAAATTTAGGAAAACAAATGTTCTTTTTTGTTGTTGTTAAAATAAATAATAATCGTTTCTATTGTTCCAGAACAGTATCCTATAAATGCAGAAATCACCAGTCACAGTTTATTAGCTAACGAGTTATGGATATGTTGTTTATATAATCTGGGGAAAAAACTATTAAACCCAAAGAATATATAATCTGACATTATATACTGCAAGATGTTCAGAGGAACACTGCAAGCATCTTATCTTAAAAAAAGATGATTGGCATTTATTTCTGACGTAATCCAGAACATGATTTCAAGATGTAGCTGTAAAATATTTCTGCTGATAGGAACATACCAGTAGTTTAGAAATAATTTTTGTGTGTGTGGAAGTCTGAAACTGCACAATGAGATATAACCTTTAGACCTGATAAAATGAATCAGACTTGTTTAGCTCATATCTCTTTGAATCTGTGTAGTGAGCATGAGTTAAAAAACAGGAAAGTCAATTTCTTTCTTTTGGACCAATACTGTCTCATTACTTGGCCAAACCTATTTTGAATGTGAGCTGGCAGAGCCAGAAGCAAAACCCAGAGTGAGTTTTGAGAGATGACTAAATCTGTGAATCTAGCTTCTTATTAAAACTAGAATCAGGAATCAAATGTTGTAAAGGCAGATTATTTCCAAAAGACTGTTCTATATGTAAGCAAAAAGTTTAGGTCTTCTTTTAAAATTTGTAGCTTTTTAAAATGGTGGTTTGTGTTGAGTGGTTGGAGAAAAGCAAAATGTGAGTGCTGATAAAAATAAGCCTAAAGTATGGTTAAACTTACTTGTTATTTCTTATCCACTCCTAATTACGTACAGTGAAATGTCTTGTTTTATTCATGATGGCGCAGTTGTATAAATTCATTTATCATTTTTGGAGAACGTATTATCATAAAGTTTGAAGATTTCCTGTCTAAACATATCAGAAGGTGATAAGATTAGGGAATGCTGGTCTACAGATACGTGTATTGTTTAGCTTAGCTCTACTGCCAGGAAGAAATTGGAGCAAACCTTGCATGTTGCCCTGCAATTCTAGTCTTGAACTTCCAGGACAAATTTTTCATCAGCCTGTTTTCAGTCATGATTTATTATGCTATCTATAGCTAATCTATATATGTTATTATTATTTTTTGTATCTACCTTTAACTGGGCGAAATGGACATCATATGGCAAAACCCTTTCCACCATGTTACTACAAATGGATTAATTTACAAAATACATCCAAAACCTATGACTCCCGTGGAATTGAAATTTTGGCAAATTTTATAAATTATTTTATGACCTAAAACATTATCACAGAACATTTTATGATATAAAACAAATGTCATAAAATATTTCCTGCGGTCAACTCCTAATCTATGACTGGGCTATGCTATTCAACTCAAGGCAGAAACATCTCTGAATATCTCCCTGAATGTTTAATAATTTCCCCAGTGAAAACAGCACCTTAGAACAGGGGTCTCCAACTTTGGCAACTTTAAGCCTGGAGGGCTTTGCTGGCTGGGGAATTCTGGGAGTTGAAGTCCTTTAGGCTTAAAGTTGCCCAGGTTGGAGACCTCTGCTTTAGAAGCTTTTATCATTGTTGAAGGAATTAAGGAAACTGGTAAGAAAATATTTATGAAATGATGTCCCAAAGGTCAAGTATAGGTAATTCTCAACTTACAACCACAATTGAGTCCAAAATTTATGTTGTTAAGTGAAACATTTGCTAAGTAAGTTTTGCCCCATTTTTACGACTTATCTTGCCACAGTTGTTAAGTGAATCATTGCAGTTGTTAAGTTAGTAACATGTTAAGTGAATCTGGCTTCCCCATTGAATTTGCTTGTCAGAAGGTCACAAAAGCTGATCACAGGACCCCAGGACACTGCAATCCTCATACATTGCCAAGATTCTGAATTTTTATCACATGACCATGGGAATGCTGCAACGATTGTAAGTGTGGAAAAGGGTCATAAGTCACTTTTCCACTACTGTTGTAACTTTGAATGGTCACTAAATGAACTGTTGTAAGTCAAGGACGACCTGTATTAATGATAGTTCAAATAGGCCCATTCCAAAAATGATTTCTGAATTGTGCTTCAGAATGAACTCTTTTCAATGTTAATCATAATTCCTGCTCAGGTAATTTGGGAAGCTTTGAGTAAATGAAAAGCAGAAGCAATCCCCTTATCTAAATTATATAAATTTGAGAAGGAGCTTTAAAACCCTATATCTATTGCAGCTTCTTTCAATTTTGCATATCACAACAAACCACAGCTTAGTTATGACATCCTGAAGATTTAGAAACTATTAATAGTGTCCTTAAAATTATCGTGATTTTCCAGAACAATTGCCATATTGTGTGTGATCAACAGTATTATAATTACAAATGAAAAAAATTATTGGTCTGTTGTTTTCAAAATGTCTGAGTTTTTCATAGTTATAACCTGAGAGTTTCTCAAGAGTTTTTCTAATTATATCCCATAATAAAAGCTGAACTTTTCTGTGAACAAGGATATAATATAAGTAAATGTTTGTTTCTCTCTTAATACTTGACCTTCAGAGTTTTTCAAATAAGGAAGCTTTTTTTTAAACACACACACACACAAAACCAAACAATAACACAATAAAATAAGGAAAAGAACACACCCAGGCAATAAACATCCAAATTCTGTATGTTTTAAAAAGCAGGTTTATAACATGATGGGAAAGCTGACTGGTCTCTTCTGCCTATTGTCCAAATAATGTATTTAGGCATATTATGGTATAAGGAAAGAATATAATTTTTATTAAGAATTTTAATTCTTCATCACAGCTATGAACAAATTTAATAACTCTTCACTCCCAATAAGATGGAAGGAAGCTTTGGATGATCCAGAATTTAAATGTATTTCTTTCTTAATGCCTCTAAACTTAATTAAAAACATTGATAAAGATTTCATATATATATACATATGCACACACACACATTTTTTAAACAATTATTTATTCTATTTTTATAACACCAACACACAACATACAACTTACAACATCTGTTGTCAGAGTACATATTTATAACTTTACAGCTACATAGTTTTATAAAAATATCATAATTTATTTATCCCATTTCACCATCAAATTAAATACTTGTGTTTTCCCCCCTCTGTTCCCTTCTCTTATCTCCTATATCACCTAGTTTTGCAACAACTTTCCAACCCTTTCTCCTACTTCGCTTTCCCTTCTCTCTCTCAACTCTCTACTTCTCTTATCTCTTTCTCTCTCCTTTCCTTTTCCTACTTCCTCTCCTTTCCATCTCGCTTTTTCTCTCCTTTCTTCCTCTACCTCTACCTCTCTTCTTTCTACTTTCTTTCTCCTCTCCTCTCCCTCTTCTACTTCCTCTCACCAACCTTCCATTCTCCCTATCAGTTGTTGCATCCTTTCCTCAACAGTTTTTGTTCCTAATATAGAACAGACCCATAATACCAATTTTTATTTATGGTGATAATCTTCATTTTAAATAGTTTCTCTCCCTGTTAATTTTGCATTATATTCTAATTGCCTTCATTTTTTACATTCCTCCTTTTCACATATTTCTTATGAACAAAGTGATTACCACATCTTCTTTTATACATCCTTTAACCTATAACCCCTATTTTCCTTCTTTTCTTCTCCGTTTCGGCCATAATCTTCCCTTTACCTAATTTTTTTTTATTCACTTTCTTTTCACATATAACAGTAATGTTTAAGATCCCTAATAATTATCCAAACAAATCTATATATCTAATACTATCACTTTAATTTACATAAATCCATACCTTATTTGATTTGTTCTTTGTACCAAATTTAATAGCTTTGCTACATTTAACTATTCCATTCATATACCATATTTCCATATTTCCCATATTATTGTTTATCCTCATAATGCATATTATATATATCCACAATTAATTGTACAAAGATCCATCTCATTTTTCATTTCCATACAAGTCACTATATCTTAGATTTTTTTCCCTTTTTGTTCTCCCCCCCTTTGTTGCTTTTACACCCCCTCTCTTAAAATCTTTCACTCTTATACAATTTTTGTCACATTCAAATTTAATTCATCCATATTAATTTTTTATTTCACATAATTAATCTTCTTTGTATTCCGATTTGCACCATGATTTCTTCATTAAATCAATAAAATACTTAATACATAAAAGACAAACCTTTTTTGGAATATATGTTTATCTTACTTCTCACTAGCCTCCTCTTTAACCATTCTCTTTTGATCTCTCAAAAATTCCCCCTTTTTTAGTTTTCTTCTTCTCTCCCATCCTCTTAACTTTTTCTTTCTTTCTTTTATTTGTATTGTTAAAAATTTTGACCACTTGGATTCCTCTCCTCTTTTTAATATATATTATTTGTTTAATTATCCTCCCAAACTCTCTTATTCCTTTCTCACTACTATCTCTTTTAACTTTTAATAGTTTCTCTTTTACAAGGTATTTCCCCCCATTACTCTTTTGAGACGTCTGCTAAACCCAGTGAGCTCATCTCTATTCATTTTCTTTTTAACTCTTTTATCCTGAGTTCCACTGCTTATTACTCTCTTAGAACCATTAATAAACCCAGTAAAATCATTTCTATACATTTTCTTTTCAATTGTTTTGTCCTGAATTCCCCTGCTTAATTCAGTTTCAATTATTTCAATTTCAGTTTCAGTTTTTACATATTCCAACAATGGTCAAATTCTTTTTCACCCTTCCACATTTTGCGCATATTTTTTATCATTTCAATAAGTTCTAAAATTTCTTCATGCCTCTTTGTTTCCATTTTATCTTGTTGTAGTTATTTAAAGTTTTTCCAACACTGTCTCTTTAAATTTGAGTTTGGAATCCATGCAGTTCCTTTATAGTCTGACTATTTCCTTCCAAGTCCAAAAGTTTTTTGTTCTTTATAAATGCAGACCAAACACACACCCTTCTTCATATCTCACTGTGTCCAGGTTATCTTCCACAACAAGATCAAACCCCACAGCTGCACATTTGTGTATTTTTTTGCCTTTGTCACCGACTTTGTCCAAGTTATTGTAATGACCTCTTTCCACCAGCAAATTTTCACTAGCCTCATCAATTTTCTCATAAACTCAATATTTATCTCAATATCATAATCTTCACATCCATCTCTCAAGTCTTTTTTCCAACTTTTCTTTTTTCAGTCTTTTTAGATTTCCCCCTTCCAATTGTAAAAGCAACGATCTTTGAATTATCTTGTTTCAAATCTATTATTTTCCGCATCTTAAGTCCAAGTGCCGGTTAGCTGCCGTTTTTCTCTCTCCAGGCACTTTCGTATCACTTTAAACTTTTTTCTTCTTCTTTAAAATAGTTGAATTTACCCAGTTCCACACGTTGTTCAATTACCGCTCCTGCGCAATTGCTTAGATCTTTTCCTCCAGACAAACGATATCTTCCCTCCTGCTCAGATCGTTGTGGCTGCCCCGGCTTGGAATGGTTCAAACCCTGTCTCCTCAGCCGCTGGAGTTTAGAGGCTGCAGCCTGCCCTCCAGGGAAATTGCCGTTTCCCTGTTCATGCAAGCTGGTGCCCCTATGCTCCACTATCCCTACAAGACAGTTTTGGGACGGCTAGAACCCCCGGGTTGGTTGCAGTTCGACGGCTTCTCGAGAGGACCCAAGAGGCACGTCATCTCACCGCAGCGCTAGCTACGTCTCCTGCCGTTTTAACTTTGAAAGGCCACTAAATGAACTGTTATAAGTCCTATAGCTGGTATTATGTACAGGAATATTTGCACAGTACACAGGCTTGACCAGGGGTGGACAATTTTGCCATGGGGCCACATGAGAAACTGGAACTGTTGTGAAGGGCTGAACCTGATCTGATGTCCTCAAATTCCATCACCTCAACTCCTCAAGCTGCTCCAGGCAAAGGGTGAATGCTATGCAGGTGAAGAAAATCATTTTCTCTCTTTGCCCTCCCATGGCCATCAGCCGACTAAAGGAGACACAGTAATTGTGCAGAGCTGAACCTGTCTCGGCTTCCTCTGCAGCTTATCTTATTTGTAATTTCTGATTGACCTCAAACGGGCCTGACAGAAACAGCCAAAGGGCCAGATGCAGCCCAAGGGCTGTAAAATGTCCAGGTCTGGCCCAGTCCTTCCCAAGTCCCACTAGGAGATCCAAGAGAAGATCATAGGGGATAAGAGAGCGAAGATCATGTGGAGTTCTAGATCCAGATGGCCAGATAGGTACTGGCCAAACAACTAGACATCATGGTAGCAGACAAGGACCAGAAGACAGCAATGGTTGCTAGATGTAATGGTGCCAAATGACAACAACTTCATAAAGAAGGAGTATGAGAAGCTGGAGAGATATCAGAGCTGATATGGAAAGTAAAGACCAAAGTGGTCCTAGTGGTGGTAAGAACACTCAGGGCTGTGACTTCTAACCTGGAAGGGTGGCTCCAACACATCCTAGGAATAACTTCAGAGTTGTCTGTCCAGTGCATTGTTAGGAGCAGCTAAGATGCTATGCAATACTCTCAAATTCCCAGGTCTTTGATAAAGGGCCTGGGATTGAGGAAGACACAGACCACTCATAGTGGTGAAAAGATAATTATTATTATATGAAATATGATATTTCTCAAGACAAAAAGTGTGTGAAAAATCTCAAATATTAGAAATATTTCAGATATAGCATATCACTCCCTTTTGGACTGTGATTTTACATGTATTCTTACTCCTTCTATTCAACTGCAGTGTATGGTTACTAAACGTATAAGTGAGCATAGAAAAGATTACAGCTCTTACAGTTTATGTTTCATTTTAAATCACTAAACACATACATATTTTATCCTTTCCCTAGTCTAAAACCTTTACGTGTTCCTGGCAAGGAGAAAGTCTGTGTTTCACCTTAGATTTTGCTGTGGGATTCACATGTTTTGACAATACAACAAAGGTAAGTAGTATCAGAAAATAAAATATAAAATATGTTATGCTATTACTTTAGGAAATATAAATATTTCTGGAGAGGGAAAAATTCTGATTTTCAAATTTCAGAGGGTGGAAGATTACAAACTGAGCTGTGCTTTGACTCTATGAATAGATTGGGAAAAACCTTTTTTCTTCAGAATCTATGGTCCTGCTACTCCTCTGACTCACCTTGAGAATTTGGAAAATGTGTACCTGATCTATGCTTGTTTCTCACAGAGAAAGCATAATAATTAGAGGGGGAAACAATCTTCTTTCTTTTCAGTTCTTCCCATCTGCCTTCAAAATTTCCCCCACTCACCAGAACAGCTCAATGTATTGATTAAAATGCCTCTCTAGAAAGAACACGATATTGAACAATTGCATAGTGAAGAAAGTTCTAAAATGTTTGAACAATAAATCAGACTGGCTGTTTTCCAACATGAATATAGTGGAAAAAATCATTTGAAAGATAATAAATGTATAATACTACATTTAAAAAGCTATTGGAAACCTTACTGGATATATCAAGTAAGCTATATTTAAACAACGCATTGGATTTAAAAACTGCAAATTTGATTTAAAGGGAGAACACTTGACTTAAATCAAATTAGCCAATTCACTTTCATTCCCAAAGAAAATATTACCTCTTTAATACCTTTCTCAATGTTTAACCATGGAACAGTACATTTGATCAATAAAATACTTCTCTGACTAAATTAATTTATTAGACAAGTCTGCGAAATGCTGAATTGTAGCAAGCAAGGTCATATTCTTTCATGAATATAAAGAACAAAAGTTTAAATCTAGAAATCCATTAGAATAGGAGGAAAAGTAAAAAAGCGATGGACCTACTATGAATGTATAATTTATTTAGTACTATAAAAATAAATACATCAAACTGCTTAGTTTATTATATATGCCATGTAAACATTTACAGTATACAAAGCATAGCCATTGGTCTTATTCAAATTAAACTGAGGCCAGATGTGTATGTAAGCTGGGATGATGTTCTGTAGTGCAGGTGAATATCAACATGTTATAGTAACTCTTTATTATGCTCATTGAGTAAAATTGTGAAAGTTAATAAATTAATTGAGCAGTTTCTGATAAAATAAAATACAAACATAAACATGTAATTATAACTAAGATGATGAGTTTCTGTCTAGAGGAGGGCGATCATTTTGAGTTCCTGGTTACTAAGTGTTTTGAATTGATTTTCATTAGAGTTGGTTGGTGGGTTGGTTGGTTGGTTGGAGCTCAAGTTCTGCAGCCATACACATTTCAAAAATAAATAATCAGCAATCACCTATCATATGTTGCAAACAGTATTTACCACATTCAAGGAAATAGAAACATACTGGGCCAGTAGGAGTAACTGCATAAATTTAATCATAATTGTCTAGGTACATCATCAAATGAGTTATGAAGTGTGCCCTGGCATTGTTAGTGAAACTGCAACATTACACAAAATGGGTTATGGGTTCTCTGGCTGCTTCTCTACAAGGGAAACAATCTTAGCTCTTTAGGAAATTATTTATACTTGCCTTTGAGATGTTGGGAGGGCATGAAGACATGCTGATGTTAGCTCTTTTGGGAATGTGGGATGTTAATGGATTTAAATACCTTGCTGGTTTGAAAAAAAGGCTTTTGATTACTCAGAAATACATTCCTGAATAAGGCAGACTGGTCCAATTGGCCTTCCCAGGCTCTAATACTTTGCTTGACTACAGTAAGTGTATGATCCATCATCAAAAAAATATTTTTTGAGAAGCCATAGAGTTGACGTTTTTGCAAGGATGATCTTTTCTATATTGATTAATGCATGCATTAGTGTCCGTATGCAAAGATCCTAGATCTTCCAACTAAAGCTACAACTTTAGTCAATGGGCAAAAATGTTAAGAATTCTCCATTTCCTTGCAGAAGATTCTCTGGAGATTTAAATTTTCTCAGCTCAAGGGGTCATCAGATGATGGAAAAACTCGAGTTAAACTGCTTTTTCAGAATATTGAAACAAAACAAATTGAGACAAAGGTGAGTACCATACTTTACTGCATAATATAATATATATTATAGAAATAGAAAATATATCAAGGTAATCTAGGTTTCTAGTTCATATTGCAGAGGTAATAAATAGCATGATTTCTCTTTATTTCCACACACAGTGGATTACTAATAACCAATCAGAATTGTTTTTGTATTTATTATTTCTTATTGTATTGAGCTGAGCTATTGATGTGACAGACATTTCAATTTCTATTCATGGATACACATTATTTAGTCAAAGATTAAAAATTGGTGGATAAGTAACAATTGTTTAAAGAAACCAATTATGTATGATTTTGTGCCTAATCACATTACTACTATTTATCAAATTCATCCACTGTATTCACAGTTGATTTTAATTTGCTTGTTTTCTTTTCTGCCTCAAAAATCATTCACATGATTCAAAACACATAAAAGAATTCCTAAATTTTCCGTCCAAGTTATAACTGCTCATTACTATTCTATCTTCAATGGTGTTGGATGATTTCAGACCAGATGATCACGTCACTTGTTAGGCTGGGAACATGTGTACTTATTTACACATATATGATACATTCTCACATTTGCACTTACACACGCATACATCACCTCATTTCCCCGCTAAGTGATATTAAGTGGAACCGGTGTTGGAGGAAGCCATGAGATTTCATAACTTTTCTTCATTGTGATTCTGCCTTTCCATTGCCATTCTGGTCCAGCCCTTTTTTTAATCAAGATAGTTGATTGGCTGACTGACCTGCAAAAAAAAAAAGAAATTTAAATTTTACATGAGCCACATTTTTATTTTTCATACATAGAGTCAGTCAATGGTCTATGGATCTTCAATCTTATGTAAACAAAATATTATGCAGGTGAATATTTGATTCAATAGCTTTACAATTTACCAACGTACCTAACTGGTATATTAGTGTATTCATAATCCACTTCACAAACTATTTTTCCTATTAAAATTTATACAAATATTCCCTTTTTCCTAAGTAATTTGAGATTTTCTCTAGTTGCACAAATTGTGCAAATATAGGCACAGTAACTTTATGGTGATGCAAGGAGAACAGAAAAAGTTGATTAAGCAATCTGATTGGCAGAGTTTTCTAATTTTCATATTCTTTTTTGGATTCAAAAACTGCTAGAATGGGAAGAAAAGTAAGGTGGATAACTTGAATATTTATTATTAATGCAGTTTGTACTGTCACAATGGCCAAGTTTGTGATGGGATATGCAGTTGCTGGATAGCAAAGTTTAGCCAATAATGAGAAACGCATAATGAAATCAAACAAGGTGAACTTCATTTCCCTTGAGTAGACAAACTGGCAAATATCAGAAGAACAAAGCAGATGCTCTTGTAATAATTGTTCCTCCATTTCTTAATGGGTCATTTAAGTTGTAAGACTGTAGGAACAAAGTACAAAAAGTAGAGCCTTCTATCAAAACTTGTTTTATATTTCTTCTTCCAGCCATATAGACAGCATACCCAAACAAAAAAACTCAAAAGGTTCCCAGCTTCTCTTAGAACATGGAAACATTCCTAGGCTTCTATTTCCCTTGGAAATAACCTTTAATAGTATTTTATTACGATGGTATTAGATAATATTTACTCCATGGTTAAGATTCCTGCAGAAAAAAATCCATTAAACAGCAGAAACTATGCCCAAAGGAAGAAATATTTTACAAAGCATAACTCCTGAACATTATGCTACCTTTGAGTGAAGTTGTAAAATCATAGGGAGAGAAATCAATATCCCAGGGAGAAGGCCTTGGTGGGCTGATCCTGTAGAAGAAAAAAACAGACTGCGGACTCTCAGTTCAGCTTCAGACAAATGACACTCTTAGATTAGGACAAACAAACCAAAGGTCTCGGTGGGATGGCAATTTGGGGTTTCCCTCTAACTCTTATAGGATAAGGTTTTCTGGTAGCCAAAAACATTTTCTTGTCCTTGACTGAGTTCTTCTAGCACTTGGTAGTCAGGGAGGAGAGTTAAAAAACCTGGAGAAAAGAAATTCATCTCTATTTGGGGATTTTCTTTTTTTTATAAAAAGAAAACTCCTCCAGTCAAAACAGATTTTTTTTCCTCTAACAAGTAAGGCCATTGTATATATGGTCCGAGGCTGTTTCAAATAAGCTGATCCATAACTGGGTTGAGTGGTCTATTCCCTGCTTTAACTTTTATCAGCACTGTTCCATGTCTGTTTTATGGGAAGCATAGCTTTCCAATATTCCCAAGCAACTATGAATAGGACTATTTTGCAATGAGATTTCAATTTAGACTGCAGTCTGACAATTAATGGACCTTGTTGACGTAAAAGGAAGCTTAAGTAAGTTTTCATATACAGTAGTTAAATCCAGTTATTAGGGAATAAACTTGCATTATTGATTGACAATTATAGTTCAATCTTTCATAAATAAAATAATAACATTCTCAAATGTGCATCACAATACAGCGTTTCTTTCACTACAAGGGTAGCCTATTTTAAGAGCACTGAGATCAGAACTAAACCTTCCAGAATCGTCTTAATAGCTCACTCTAGTATGATGAGGAACCCTTGATGCACAGTCTTTAAGGATGACTTCTTTTTTTCAAGTTTTGAAATTTTATTGTTTCACACATATGATTACATATTTTATCTTTACATATAATATTTCATACATTTCACATTAACAATTTTCTCCCTTTACATTTCCACTCTTCTTATACATTTTAAGTTCAAGGTTCCTTTCATACCATCCCACCTTTTAAGGCACCTTGGAGTCAGCTTAGGCATTCAGTCCATATTTAAGTAACTTGCTCCTCAGAACGTAATGAGGATACTTCATCAAATTCATAACATGCCAACAATCTATTAGGAAAGTTATTAAAACAATGAAATAAAACTAAGATGTTGTCCCAAGAAGTCCACAATGGCTTCTAGTAAGACAGAGTTATTTTAGAAAATGGAAAAATGGGCTTAGAAAAAGTCTTCCAAAGAATGAGTAAGGCCTCATTAAAACTCTGTCTGTCTACTTTTGAAACTGTTCAGCTGTATTACCTCAGTGGAACCTTCACCATATCTAGAAGATGGCTCTGAGCAAAATCTGGTGATGGACACCAATGTTCCAAAATTGCTAATTATATCAGAATGCATTTTGACTTTTTTTTATAATCCAGTGGAAAATTTGAAGAACATTTCTTCAATTCAGATGTTACTTCAGGAGATATTTAGTGGCAGCACTTGTGATATAAGGTGATATTCCTTCTTTAGCTCCACGTCTCCAGCAAATGTTTTTCCTTCCTTTATTCACAGTTAAACAGAGAAGGAGCTTAGCGTAGTATAATAATATAATGAGCATTTTTCAACAAGATATTCAAAGGGCAGAATTTTTGAGTCTGTGTGTTTGTTTGTTTGTTTGTTTGTGTGTGTGTGTGTGTGTGTAGGTTTTTCCCCCCTTTCTCAGTATCTTTTGCACATGGACTTATAGTTGATAAGTTCAAACCACAACAGCAGGGCAAATTAAATTCTTCTCACATTGTCCCCACTACATCAGAACAATTACCTGGAGCATTAAAATACTGACGTGGCATTTTCAGGTGAGAAGATAGCCATCTTTAAAGAAAGCCATCTTTCGTTAAACTAGAGAGTGTAATAATCTGTAGAAAAAATATTACTGATGTTTTTTTGTTTCACCTTTTCTGTTTTTCTTATTTTCCTTTCAGGAACTAGAATTTCAGGATTTGACAGCAGTTTTAAACTGCATTCATTCATTTATAGCTGCTAAAGTTGCATCGGTGGATCCATCATTTATAGACAGCCAATTCATTGCAAGAAAATATACTTACAGTAATTAAGAGAACAATGTGTTGTGATTATAACAGATAAATTATTTTCTTAAAGAAAAAAATATTTCATGTGCACTATTACAATTCCATGTAATTTTATAACAGATCTATAGTTGTATTATCAATAAAAGCTACTAGTTTTCACATTTGATTCATCATTATTAAAACTGATGAGTTAAGTTTTTATTCAAACTGAATCAGTTTATTGCCTAGCACCTAAAAGGATATATTCTTAATAAAATAACTTGTAATCTTATTTTAAACATTTTTTATCAAGCATTATTCATTTAACAATTTACCTGAAAATAAGGATTTTCTTAAATGCTACAATATATTTGGAGACACACCTGATCTTTGTTTATAATGACTCACTTGACTAGGTTAATGGATTTTAAATTCAAGATTAACTTAAAAAAATTATTTTGCTTTTCTAGACCTAGAGATTGTTATCAAAATTCAACAGAATCATAATTCTTTATCAGTAAATAGACATGCAGTATGTATGATTTTATAATTTCATTTAAAGCTGCAATGCTTTGATCACTTACTTAGAATTAAATTCCTTAAAGATGAATAGAGTTTACTTCTGAATAAACATATGTAGAATTAAACTATATAATGACAACATGCAGTGCTAACAGTACACAGTTATCTGTTTTTCTGTGAATTAAGTTTCCATAATTTCATTAAAAGGAAAAACAATAGGAATTTTGAACAACACTAGGAAGGGTACATTTTTAGCTGAAGATAGAACCTAAAATGGGATGCTGGGGGTAGAATTGAATAGTGAATTGCACTAGGCCAAAAATTAAACTTTAATTCACTAATATTAACTTGTTAAATTCAAGCAGTTGGTTGTTCCTTGTTAATAATTTCCTTGTTTGCAATTTCACATTAAAACTGCAACTTAGCAAAATATTTTTGTGGGACTTTGGGGAAGGTTCAAAGGCTGTGAGAGGGTATCTGCGTGACCCTGAGCTTGCAGTTTGTGTATCCTATTCTATCTCATTGTTCCTTTTGTCATCTTTGATGTTCATGTTAATTTCTGTTTTGCTTAACTATTTAATTTAAGGAAAGTATCCAGTCAAAGCTCATTCATATAATTAAACCTGGTTTCCCTTAGTAGTTTCTTAGAAAGAGATGATAATCTCCATTTCCGACAGATAGATTCCTCCAGGTTATTAGTAACATTATATCAGGGGTGGGTTCTAATTTACCTCACCGCCGGTACGCTCTCTCCTGCACCGCGTGGGCGCGCCTCGTGCGCGTGCGCAGTACAAAAAAGCACTGAAAAATCCACCCCCCAAAAAAAGGCTGAAAACAAGATGGCGAGCAAGTGCAGTGCCGGAAACGTGGCTTCTGCACAAGCGCAGAAAAAAAATAATCCAAAAGAAATTCCCCCAAAAAATATTTTCCCCCCAAAAAAACAAAAACAAAAAAAGATGGCGGCGCTTATGGAGCAGAACCGGCTCTGTGACATCACCAGTGGCCTACTACCTACTCGGTAGA
>JANHFT010001853.1:118191-132957 GCA_032467955.1 Pseudoxenodon macrops | reverse complement strand
GGCAGTCCGGATTTAACTTAAGCTGATGCCAATAAACCGAGAGCTGACTGTCACTCGACTCGTGTCTTTACTCCTGCACGATCTAACAAGGAGAAGAACATTCTGTGAACTATTATAAATGCCCTGTCAACATATTTTCTTCCTCTTATAAAAAGATGAGTGGGCCACAAACATTGACCGAAGCTCAATCTGAAGGAGACTTCCCCACGTTTCTAAATATAAAATAAGGAACTAATCAACTATTTTTAAAAAATCTGGATGGGGGCTTTCGTCAGAACGAAAACTGGAAAAGCAAAGCAACTTTGCAGGGGGGAAAATGTATCTAGAAGTATGAACTGCAGCGTAGTTGGGGAGGAATCTTCGAGGCCAAGTGAGTGGCATTAAAAATCATGCCGAACAGATGAAAGGCTCTGAGAGCGGGGAAGCATATCCATTGCCAAGGGCACACTTTAATTTGAACTGAAATGGGCAATAAAAAAGGTGGTTGAAGCTCCCATTTATAAATGGGGTGCGCATTTCTATTATCCGTGCCTAATCCACTCTTCTCCACTCTACCCACCCTTGTGATCATTGTTCTGCCTGTTTGGCTCTTCTGTCTGAGTCCTGTTTTTGCTCAAGATGCTCCTGAATATACAGCAGAACGCAAATCTGCACCTAGCAGAAACGGCGAAGAGAAAGAAACCAAAGCCCAGGATGAAATCCAAGATGAGATCATCACCAATGCACTGTCCAGAACTTGAAATGCTTTGAATGTTCTTGATGCACCATCTAGATCTGAAATCTAGAGGCCGATGGACGTCTCACACAGCAGGGCACAATTATTGTCACTCAAGCACTGGCTTTGTAGGACAGGCAGAGAACTGTAGTCCAACAGTAAAAGGGCAAGAACCAGATCCCAACTGAGTAGAGAGGTGGGAGGTCAAGGGTTTTAAAATATAAAAAGGATTCCTTATACTGTGGTCCAGTTGCTTTTTGGCAATCCCAAGGAAATTTCACACACACACACACACACACACATACAGAGGGGAATCAAGACCACCCACCCCCCACAACTCTAAATGATGTTCACAAAACTGTGGACATGGCACAAATAAGCCAGAAAACTGCAGGGGAGCATGGAAAATAAATCACAAAAGTTGAAGATTAGGGAAATTGTGTGCGATAGCAATGGAATTCAGCTTCAAATAGAGCATTACTAACGTGTAATGGGAAGGAGGGAAGTGAGGCCTGAAGAAACAAGAAATTGTGCAATTGTATGTGGCCGATTTGTCCATTCCTAGAATGACTGCCTACATTTTGGAAGTTTCTCTTTGAGGTGAGATACACTCAGAGCTGGCGCCTCGGCCTTTCCTCACTTAACTTTCAGAAAATAAACTCTAGCGTGTCCAAAACAATCAGGTGTGTGATGCTATAACCAAGTTGGTCCTCCCAAAAATGAAAAGATATGAAAATGACAGGTTCCCATATTCAGAACAGGGCAGGACAGAATAATAGAGTTGGAAGGGACCTTGGCGATCTTCTAGTCCAACCCCCTGCTTAAATAGGAGAGCCTATGACATTCCAGAGAAATGGTTGTACAATCTTTTCTTTAAAATCTCCAGTGATGGAGCATCCACAACTTCTGAAGGCAAGCTGTTCTAGTGATTGGTTGTTCTAACTATAATTTATGCTTAGTTCTAGTTGAACAGCTGAATAATTATATTCCAACAGTACACTATGGATTTTGATGTACTTAGGCAGGTCTTAAAGAGTGCTTCTTTGCTTAGTGTCCCAGTTGAATATTTTTCCTCCTCCTCCTCCTTTCCTCCCTCCCTCCCTTCTTCCTTCCTTCCTTCCTTTCCTTCTTTCCTTCTTTCCTTCCTTCCTTCCTTCCACATTTTCTCATCCCTCAAGAAGTCCCTGACTATCTGCATTTTGAACTTTTTCTTTTAAAATGGCCCTTTTGCACTGATCCCAACAGTTTACCGTTAACACCAAACAAACCTCAACCAACCCACCAACCTGGCAGGATTTTCCATCCCCAGCATTGCCACGGCGGGTTAGAAGTGGACCTAAAAGAAAGCTGCCTCAGATGCAGGGAAAGTGAAATGGGAGCCACTTCAAAGAGTATCATTATTTCTTCTCTCTTCAAAGGTTTTTGCCAAGTAGTGTATATACAATGGAAAGTAATCTACATAGAGCGTGCAAATTTGGAAAAGCTGCTTCCAACCAAAATATATTGGTTTGCTTTCCCTTAAAAAAAAAAAAGAATTATATACTCTTAGCAGTACTGGTATAAAACTACAGTCCTTGGGGAGAACTGTGAACAAAACTCCATTTATCAGGAATAGCAGTGCATGTAAAAGTACATATATAAGGAAAAATTGCAAATGACATGAAATGCAGTTTTCCAATAGCTCTTTCACTGAAAAAGAAAAACTATACAAAAGTATAGAAAAAGCCAGACAAGAACCTGGCACTGAGACTGAATGCATTTAGAATGAGGAATAGATTCTGCTGTAATGTCACCGGCTAAATATGAGCCACGCAGAGTTGTGAGGATAGAGGACAAAGGACCAAAGACTGAGCTTTGAGCCCCTTGGAGGCAAGAGAGAAATCTATGACATAAATAAATTAAATTAAACGCGAAGGAGTCCAGTACATCTCATAAAAAGCTCAAAGTATTACAAGAAACAGCTCAGACCTATGAGCTGCCAAACCAGCTGCTGGAAACCTGCTTTCTGTCTCTGAACTGAATGCTGCCTCCCACTTCCAGGCAGATCTTCCAGCCATCTAATCTTCCCTGGACAGATTTGCCCGCCAATCCCTTTTCTTGCACCGCCACCCCTCACCTCAAAATATTGGGCCTTTAGAGAAGTTGAAGAGAAGGGAGCTGAACTTCAAGCAGTGTCCAGGAATGAACAAAAGTGCCTCCTCTGAGTAAAATCAGGGCCTGATAACATCATGTCCAGGACTGGTTGTTTTCCAGGATTCCCCCCCCCCCAAATTTCTAAAACTAAGCTACCACCCTGGGATTTCCTAACGGTCTTTCATTCTTACATGCGGTCTTAAATTTGGTTTAGGTCACCCACTCACATATCCACAGTCCTGGTCAATAGCCAACTCAAATAATTTTCAATTAAACACTGAGGAACAATTGGTTCTTTAGAACAGCAGTCCCCAACTTTTTCAGCTTGGCGGACTGGCGGTGGGGGGGGGAGAGGGGATGGTTCTGTGTGAGTGGCAGGCAGGAGTGTGGGCAACTTCATTTGCATGAACGTGAGCACCTGCCACTCATGGAAATGGAATTGCACATGTCAGTGTGAGTTCTCGCCGCTCTCGCAAGTGAAACAGCGCATGCATACTCACACACTGTTTGCGCGGCCCAGTTCCAAATAGCCTGCAGCTCGGAGTTGGAGACCCCTGCTTTAGAATACAGAGAGACCCAGTGAAATTAAAATAACAACAAAACTTTACTAATTGCAATGTATATTTCCTCTTTTTCATATGCATGTGCACTAGCCAGAAGGACGGATGCCACCAAGTCTGGATCCAAAGATGATTCAAAGAGTGGGTGGATTTCAAGACCCCTTTTATTCCTCAGAGTCATTGCTTGCTTTGCTTTGTTGATCCTCACATCTGGCTGATATTCTTGGCTTATTGATTTACAAGTCTGGTAGTTGTTGATGGGATGGGGTGTGTGTGCTTTCCATTGCTCAGTTTCTTTTGTTTTGTTCACCTGACATTTCTTCTTTGTTTTCCCTGACAATTTAGTTCCTTCGTATTTATCTCCTGAAAGGATCTTTTAGAAAAGATTCCTGGTTTTACCCACTAGCATTGATGATGTTACCTAGTTTGTGTAATGAAACGTCTGCAAGAAAACAATCAAGTATCCACACTGCTTATGGGCCTGCTTCATCTTTGGCTATGGCAGCTTCAGCTGTCTCACACCATCCAAGTATCGCCTAGTTTAGATTTTCAAGATAACATATGAAGAACGGTTGCAGGAATTGGGTATATCTAATTTAAAGAAAAGAAGGACGAGGGGTGATATGATAGCAGTGTTCCAATATCTAAGGTGCTGCAACAAAGAAGGGAGGGGTCAACCTATTTTCCAAAATACTTGAAGGCAGGGTAAGAAGCATTGGATGAAAACTAACCAAGGAGAGAACCAACCTAGAACTCAGGAGAAATTTCCTGAAAATTAGAACAATTAACCAGTGGAACAACTTGCCTCCAGAAGTTGTGTGTGTGTGTGTGTGTGTGTGTGTGTGTGTGTGTGCTCCAACAATGAAGTCTTTTAATCAGAGATTGGACAACCATTTGTCTGAAATGGTATAAGGTCTCCTGCTTAAGCAGGGGGTTGGATTAGAACACCTTCCAGCTCTGTTATTCTGTTATTCTATTATTCAAATCTCCCTACCATATTCTCAACATAGAAGGTCTGCTAATGAATAATGAGGCTGCTGGATGGAATGAGGTTGGACGACTGTTCCGAGACAATGGCCAGAAGCAATCCATGTTTATGATGACTAGCCTTTCCCCCAAGGGCTGGTCATCTGATGAACGATATGCTTCATAGGCATTTGAATTGGTTTTCCCCATGTCTTTTCACATTTTTGAAGCCCTGTAAGCTGACAAGCAGAAGAACCTTCATGTGGTTCTTTCAGCAATAGGGATGGATGCCCTAAAACCAGGGGTGAAATCCAGCAGTTTCTGACAGGTTCTGGAGAACCGGTAGTGGAAATTTTGAGTAGTTTGGCGAACCGGCAAATACCACCTCTGACTGGCCCCAGAGTGAGGTGGGAATGGGGATTTTGCAATGTCCTTCTGCCAGGAGTGGGGAGGGAATGGTGATTTTGCATTATCCCTGCCACACCCACCAAGCCACACCACACTCACCAAGTCACCCCAAGCCCACCAGGCCGCACCCACAGAACCAGTAGTAAAAAAATAGATTTCACCACTGTCTAAAACCTTTTGGGCAGATCTTCAATTAAACATTCTAGGGACTACAAACTTCAGCAAAGGAAAGGGGAATTGTCCCCTCTGAATCCAACTGGACCATAGTTGCTTTGATGACAAAGAACTAGATTTCACCAAGAATAGGGCACAGCAGTCTTGTCTGTAATAATCCTCCCATTTTGTTTTACTTCTTCTCTTTTCCAAATTTTACAAGGACTGAATTGATAATTTATCCCTCCCTGGAGCGAGAGGTACTGAGCCTAGAACACCACATAGAAATCAAACCTCTCTTATCTAGAATGACTCCAATATTAAAATCCCAGCTAAGTACTTTATTCCCCAGCCTCAATTCTCCACCTTTAAAGTATAAACAAGAACATTATGACCATGTTGGAAGAATGAACCAAAATCATAGTGATACCTGCCTTCTGAAGTATAAGTAGGTTTTCAGTTTTGAAAGTGGGGGAAAAAATCGATGTCGTGTTGCTGTGAATCTCTCTTTCAGGACCGTTCACCAGTCTGCAACTCTCCACTGACAAAGACCGTCAGGAGTTTGTGCTTTTCGAATCAATGTTTGTCAATTAAAGCACAAGGAGCAGAGAAAACTGACTTGGTTATTAAAAGCAAAAACACAGCTTCACACTAAATTGGGTCATTAGCCGAGAAAGAGAAACCAGCCTTCATTGGTGAAATCTTATTGCTAAAAAAAGACATGGCTCAGGATTGTTTGGTAATTATGTCTGTCGATTTTTCTTTCTTACCCTTCTCTGCTTCTAATGCAAATCTATTGGGAGAGATGCACTTCTAAATTAGATAATTTACAAAATTAGATTCCTTGGTGTAAACATAAGAGGCCTGGTAGGAAAAAATAATACCGTTGTAGCCCTTTGAGTACTGGAAAGAGGATTCCCAAATATTTAAGTCCCACTAAAAGTTAACTGAAGATAGTTATAACACCACTCATGTTAAAGGTAAGAGGATCCTGGATTCTTTCTGTTGATTTTGAATTTTAATATTAAAGTTATCAAGAGGTATGAGAAATTATTGATAACATCTCCGTGGATGACTAGCATCAGTAACTGTGTGACTTTAAAGCCTTAGTTTATGAAATGGGATTAATTTTCACAATTAATCTTGGTTTTCATCATCCTAAACAATCATCTACAAACTCAGTCAATCCACTGCTTAGCCCTAAGTCAAGATTTTAAAAATGTAGAGGTTTGGTGAGATTTAAATTACTTTTGCTGAATTCATGCATATGTATATATATATATACTTACTATTGCTTGTTCTTATTTACCCTTAAGTAATTGTTTTGGTTTGAATGCCATTTTAAGCAATAAATATATATTGTCGAATTCTGTCAGTTGAGTGGACATTAGACTAAACACCTAAACAAATATTCAATGTATGGTTAATACATATGTGTGTAGAGTAGCAATAGCAATAAGCAATTAGACTTATATGCCACTCTACAGTACTTTACAGCCCTCTCTAAGCAATTTAGAGTCAGCCTATTGCCCCCAACAATCTGGGTCCTCATTTTAGCCACCTCGAAAGGATGGAAGGCTGAGTCAACCTTGAACCTAGTGAGATTTGTATTGTCAAACTGCAGGCAGCCGGCAGGCAGCAGACGTAGCCTGTAATACTGCACTCTAATCACTCCACCACTGCAGCTCATGAATGATGGAGGAAAGCAGACAGCAAACACCAGTCCTAGGAAGTTACTTTTTTCACTCTGAATAACCTGGGTAATTCATATCTGTACAAAGCTCACTTAAAGTGTCCTGTGAATTTTTAAGATATACAACTCAACAATATATATTAATTAAGTGTATATATTCTGAGGTGTTGCTCTCTATATAGTGGACTGTGGTCTCTGAAGGCCATTGCAAATGAGACATTTTAGTATTGGATATCAGATGTGTCAAGATAGGATTTTTGTAAGCCACATATAAAAATGATTACGGTATATTAGCATGTATATTATATACAAGAGAGAGGGGGGAGCACTGCTATTTTTCCTACAGAGAAAGCTATCTCTTTGTGATAATTTCCCATTTGTTCAAAATATTACTAAACAGAATAAACATTATGCACCACGTCTACTATAGTGCTCTTTGCATCTTCCCAAATGCATGTTTTAATCCCAAGAAAATAAAAGTGGTAGAAAACAGAATGAATATAATCTTCATGGGTACAATTACTATGAGTCCTTTAATGTTAAAGAGACTCTGATGCAATAAAAGAAAAGAAAAAGTAATTGGTGGATCAGATAGCTGGGGAATCAGTATTGATCCAAGGGTGAAATCCAGCAGGTTCTGACAGGTTCTGGAGAACCAGTAGCGGAAATTATGACTGGTTCTGAGAACCGGTAACAGAAGTTTTGAGTAGTTCTGAGAAGTGGCAAATACCACCTCTGGCTGGCCCCAGAGTGGGGTGAGAATGGAGATTTTGCAGTATCCTTCCCCTGCCACGACCACCAAGTCATGGCCACCAAGCCACACCACACCCATCATGCCATGCCCACAGAACTGGTAGTAAAAAAAAATGGATTTCACCACTGGTATTGATCCATACCTGACATTTTACATAATTTCCAAATTTTGAACTGGATCAAGTTGGAATGACATGAGGACAGGAAATGAGGTGCAAAGTTTTGAGAAAGTGCTGCATTTTATCAGTGAAGCATATATGGGTTATTTATTTATTTAGCATAGGTCAAAATAAATGTGAGTCATCAGCAGGGTTTTTAAACGTGCATTCATGCAGAGAACACATTTCCACTAAAGCCCAGAGTCTTGAAAAGCACTTCAGTTGACTATTTCAGTAGAACTTCTGAGCCTAGAAGCCTCAGGGCTGCAGATGAGCACCATGGAGAGAAAAAAGGTGAGATCATAAAGAGCTCTCTTTTAATTTCTTGGGGTTGGTGGTGGTGGTGGTGGAATGAAAGTAATTATGTTAGCTTGCAAAGTATAATGGGAATGGCTAGCCACTCAGGTGTCCAACTGCTGCTGGCACTAATTTGTGTAGGAATTATATTTCATGGCGTGCCTGGGTTTATAATTAACAATTCAGTAGCAATATAAGCTTTATATTTATATAGCCGTTGACTACAGTAATAAAAGGAAATGCTTAGGGTTGGTAATGTTACTCCTGACGGCTTAGAATTTGTAGCTGAATGTCATTTCCACTGAAAAGCATCAAAGTCAATAATTTGGAAATGCTGCCAATGTCACAGTACCTCTGGCGATCTTATTTACACGCTTAGGTCATGCTTTGATGTGACATTCAGAAAATAACTATCGACACTTGCAAACCAGCCTTTGGTTTTACCTCAGAAAAGTGTGATTAAAATGTGATTGATGTATAGCAATAAACTATGAGATGCTGTGATGGTAAATAAAAAATATTAATTTTTTTTATTTACCATCACAACATCTTATAGTTTGCTCTAGTCTACAACAGATTCACTGACTTTGGTAAAGGGCTTCTACTATCAGTATCTTGTGTGGAGTTTAATTTGAGGTGATTTGAGTAATTTCAAGGCAGATAAAATTTGATTTCAATTTTTGAAAAATGTTTTTATGAAATTAAGAGGCATCTTATTTTAAACATAGCATTAAAAAAAACACCATTTGTTACTGGAGTTCCTTCTGCACCTAAATCCCTCCATCATTAACACTTTAAGCCAAAAAGGAGATTTAGCTTGATTAGTGAGACTGAAAGGGAATCATATATTATACACTAGTAACAAAGAATTTACATGGGTCTTTTCCTAAATTGTAATTTTAACATATGTTCCTTGGAATGTTTTCAATATTTTTCAGATGAAAGTATTCATTTTCTTCATAATTTTACTAACAATTCCCAGCATGGTTGTTTTCGTTGCTTTTGTCCAGAATGGCAGAAATGACTTATTCAGTAAGTAAAAAGAAGAAGAAGATGAAGTGTTCCAATATATTTCACAAATCAGAAAAATGAATATCATGGTGAAGGGATGCTTAGACCTTTTTCAGGAGAAATAATGTCATTTACATTGTTCAGTTTTTTTTAATATATATGGTAAATGATTTCCTACTTTAGGAAAAAGATATCAATCCAAATTTAGAATTGTACTTTTTTCAAAATACCAATATCTTGTTCTTAATAGCTATATTTTGTACAACCCATTGAATTTGGTGCTCGATGTATTTTGATGAGAAAATGTTTTCCCAATACTTGGAATTTGTTTAGTACTCAATATGCTATGATACGAAGAGGGGGCAGCAGTGGAGAAAGTACAGGAAGTCAGCCATGCTGGGAAGGTCATTGCAAAATGAGGGAAACGGCCACAGAGGGCAGACAGGAAGTCGGCCATGCTGGGAAGGTCACTGACATAGGAAAAGGGACAGACAGAAAGTTATTCCTGGTTGAAACAAAGGTTCACATGATAAGTCACATGGTTTGTTTGGGACATGTCCTTTTTAGCACTTGATGCACCTCCTGGAATCAATTAATGATGTGTACCAAGGGACACCTGTACTGTTTTATTTATTAATTGATTTTATCTTTTTAAAAAGTTTAAAGTACAAGACCAATCCTTCAAGGGCATCCATCATGGGTTTTTGACTAACCATAACACTTAGCGTGGAATACGTTTCTGAAAGGCTTAGGGTTGTGTGAATGACAGTATTTTTAAGATTGGATTTCTTCTTGTGCCCTGTTTACTCCAGCTTATCATGTGATACATAAATCACAGTGACTGATTAGATACACTTTCCTGTAACAACTATACTGAACAAGATATAAAGATTGATTTCTTTGTAGATATAAGCAAAAGTACACAGCACAAATCTAAAGGAGGTTTATTCAGAAGCATTGAAGTGCATCTAATTCTTAACAAATTGGAATTTAGTGATTAACACAAAAGGATAGTTCCTGAAACAGTACTTAGGAGCAAAGTTTTTGCTGAAAACCGCACATAATGAAATAGTAGTATATGCCATCCTTTGTACTATATTGATGGCATATTGAGTTTTTTTACTATTATTTTTACAAAAGGTACTTAATTGCTGAGTCAATTTTATTTTTCTAGGGATAAGAAAAATAAGACAAAATGGAATTAGGAAGGAAGAAGCAGAAGAGGAACCAAAAGGAAGAAGAAACAGGTAAATATATCTTAGCAATTTAGAACTGTCAGGATACATTTATTCCATCATATCTGCATAGTTGCAGGGTTGGTCCTATCACTAGTAGAATAAGGCCACTACTTTAGTGTGGAAAGAAAGCAGAGCCAAATGTTCGAGATTGTGTTGGCCTCTGATCTCTCCACCCCTAAGTTAAATTTAAGTGAAGTCCCTGGAAGGAGTTGGAAATTAAATATTTCCCTTTTTTCATATTTCTGAGATTTGAGAAGGAATTTTGAGGATAAATATTATGTGATATCTGTAGAGGCTTAATGGATCTCTGTTCTTTGCTTGTTTGTTTAGAAAAAATGCTATATGCAACTAAATCTCCACGTTATTCAAATTTGACAGTGTGATTTGGGAAATCCCTAGAGATCAGAAAATGGAGCTGATCAGTCATGTGAATCACTGGGGTTATATCATCTACATCTCTTTAAATAATAATAAAAAACACTTTAATGACAGATTTCAATTCCTGATGTGTATCCCAATGCACAGCACTATTAGAGTTGCAAGATTAAATTGATCAAAGAGTTAGTGGAGATCACAGAAAACAGAAGGAAGACAGAAAATGGACAACTTAATAATTGGCATTTATGCATGTGATAATGTAACACAAGTGAGAGCTATGACATGGGAAAGAGGAGCAGCTAAAGAAAGAAAGAATAATTGAAGACAAACAGATTAACACCATCAGTGTTTTTTTTAAAGCAAAACATTTGAATGGTACCATTTTAGAAAAATGTACTGTAGAAGAAAGCTGTCTCTTCAATCTATTTTAGAGGATTGCAAACCTGAACATGGTGGGATGGTTCAGTAGCTTCATTGACTCTCATTGTGATGTTGGCAGTAGTTGAAGATCCTGGAAGGGTCACTTTTGCCAGTGAGGTTGAAAGGGAATGAAGAAGGTAAGGGTAGTCTACTGTAAGGATGAAGGCAAATGGAAAATATAAAAGCAAAGCTAGAAGAATATATGGGCAAACCCCATCTGATTGTTGCCAAAATATAGCCTTGCTATGGCTGAACTATTATGTTTATGTAGAGGAAGAAGTTGCAGAACTTAGAAGTGGAGTTAAAAGAGGGACCAGCCTAAAATCTCTATGTAGCCACAAGTAAACTAAGTCCAACCTGCCTTGAATTCCATTGACTCTTATCCAACTCCAAGCAGCTGCTCACCATTAGTTGAGAAGATTCCTAGCATAGGCTTTTTAGCCATAAATCAGTTTAATTGGACTTGATCAACAAACAAGTGGACCCAATCTTTCGCACTTGACAATTTGGGTGCTGGATGATACAATACCTTGGTTGAAAAACATCCCTCTATTTATTGGGGTAGACCATTTGCTTTTCATGAGACGATCTGGAGGGAATCACATGATAAACTGATAACATTCTGGTCACTGATGATACCAGTATGGAAAGAAGAATTCCTCAGAGACATACCATTCAGCAGATTCCATTTATCCAAAGCACTTTAAAAAAATACTGCTTCTTTCTCCGGTATCCTTCACAGGAAGAAACAGTTGGAATACATAAGATGAGAAGCAAAGACTGATGAAAACCTGAGATTTTTGAAGTGAGGTCAACAATACTAAAATAAATGTTTTAGGAAGAAATGAAGTTAAGTGGCCGGAATCTATCACTTCAATCAGATTATTGCATTCAATCCATGTAATCATATAAAGGAATGGAGTGGCTATCATACTCAAAAAGGACATTGTAAAGTATGTGCTCGGGTCTAGCACAATAAATGATAAGATCATAATTATTAGAATCAGTGGAAACCCAGTAACATCCACATTATAAAAGTTATGCACTTACTACAGACATAATGATAGAAGAAAATAAGGAATTTGATGGCATATTGCAAAAAGTGTTAAATCAACATCAGGGAATTACATCGTGCACTGCTATGTGGTTGAAATGCTACGGTAATGTTGAAGAAATGAGCAGCC
This sequence comes from Pseudoxenodon macrops, assembly GCA_032467955.1. Taxonomy (NCBI): domain Eukaryota; kingdom Metazoa; phylum Chordata; class Lepidosauria; order Squamata; family Pseudoxenodontidae; genus Pseudoxenodon; species Pseudoxenodon macrops. Next base: position 120,890 of record JANHFT010001853.1, on the reverse strand, counting down.
TGAATTACAAGAATATTTTGATTGAATAAATGCAGTGATGCAGGATATATACTGTATGTTAATAGAGTGTTGTGAAGACAAATTTTTGATAAACACCAGCTTCAAGCAATGAAAACACACATTTTACATTGGAATATTATGCAGTAGATAACAATGAAATCGATCAACCACATATTTGAAACAGAAGATGAAGAAGTGCAGTTTAGTAATTATAGGATTTCCAGGAGCTGAGTGTGAAACAATTTTATGTTGGTATGATTTCACCAGGGGGCATGATGGCTCAGTGGTTAAAGATGCTGAGCTTGTCAGATAGAAACTGACAGCCCAGGTTCAAAACCAGAGCTCTGTACAATGGGGTGAGCTCCTGCTACTTGTACCAGCTCCTGCCCACCTAGCAATTCTAAAGAATGCAAATGCAAGTAGATAAATAGGCACCACTTTGGTGGGGAGGTAACAGTATTCCATGCGCCTTGGCATATAGCCATGATGACCACATGACCATGGAAATTGTCTTTGGACAATCCCTTAGTCAAGAAGCAGAGATGAGCACCATGCTCTAGAGTCAGACATGACTGGACAGAGAAACCATTATCTTTATTTTTACAATTTCATGTGGAAGACACATGGTTGGGATACCATATCAGGGTTGCAAAAACCTAACCTTTTTCTGCCATTAAATTGTTTTATGAATTTGTGTGGCTCAGATAAACCCCAAGCTGATTCAGAACACTTAACTTATATGAAACAAAACTAAGAGTCCAGTGAAGAGAAAAGAAACTCTATAAAAACTGAAGTGGAAAAAACATTCTCAAACTGTTAAAAAGGAAAGAATCCGGTGACTTTCAGAATATGATATCCAGTCAAGCAAATCCAAAATAATAATAATAATAATAATAATAATGAAAATTTTGGAAAACAAGAAAGGCAAATCATGACAATGAACCCCAACAAGCAACAAAGAAAGATCTCAGTTTCAAGAATGCTAACACATAGAAGAAAATAAATAGAAAAAAGAGCAAAATGAAACTATTCTTCAGAAGTTCATAAGAACATTTCTTGCTAATATATTCAAGAGTAATCATAGAGAAGGTCTACCAGAAAATAGAGAGGCAAATGAGGTTAAAAGAAGATGGAAATGTTATATTGAAACCCTTCACAAACGGAATTCTGCAGTGACAGAAACGTCTGTATACGGAGAATGTATTCAAGAACCAATTCCACTAAAAAGTTACACATAAGAAGCAATAATCCGGCTGTCAAGTAGAAAAGCACCGGAGGCAATCAAAATACCCAACTGAGCTATTTAAAGCTGTACAAGAAGCAGTTAATCTGCAAATGATTCTATGTCCGCGGGAACAAGTCTATGCGGTCCAGAGGCAGCAGGCAATTGGGAGATAGATCCTATACCAAAGACGACAGAGGCAACAGAAGGTGCAGATTTACCAGGCTTTTGCGCTAATTCCTTACTTAAGTGACGATTTGTTTAAAATTCTTAACAAGGTGAGTGGAAACCCTACAGAGAGAGAGAAAAACGGCAAATGAAATGGAAGCTTCGAAAAAGGCAAATGAAATCACATAGCTAAGCAAATGGAAAGAAGAGAATTTAACAAAAGAATTCTGTAGAGATTCTCAGTCATCCAGGTCACGGTTGTCCCCGAAGGTGCTTTTTCAGGAGGCAACTGGACTTTCTTGGTTTTTTTTTCTTTGAAGACATTTCGCTTCTCATCCAAGGAGCTTCTTCAGCTCAGATAGTGGGGAACGTAAGGATTTATATTCCTTGCAGACAGCTGGTCATTTGCATCCTTTTAGAAGGTGGTTAAAGCACTTGGAGATTTATCTGTGTCCTCAGGGTCACCTGAGTAGTGCTAATGGTTCCTGTAGTCTGCAATTATTATTATTTCCCTTTGGGACGATTTGGAAAAAAATCTTTGCTCTATTGACTATAAGCATGGCTTTTGACTGTGAACATGAAATGTTTTATTGCAAGTAACAGCTGTACCAGGACTCTTGTCTTTTCTGTTGAGAAACCCTTTCAGAATCTGAGAGAAAAAGAGTACGAAGACTAGAGAGAGAATACAGCACAGTCCTTGTTCTCATCCCTGTTTAACTTGCACAGCAAATATATTATAAACTTGGCAGGACTGGAAGGGACGGCAAACCAGAACCAAAATTGGAAATTAATATGCCAACAAATTGAGGTGTAAAGGGGATGTCACCTTGTTACCTGAAGTAAAATCATTTTGGGTAAAAGTTGGAAAATGAAAGATGGCAGGGATCAGGGGTGGGTTCTAACTTACTGCACTGCCGGTTCGCTGCCTCCCATGCCATGTGGGCACACCTCGTGGGTGCATGCATGCTGCATGGCCACGTGGGCGCCACGTGGTCGTGTGGGCGCATGCATGTGCAGCAGGGGAAAAATCCAAAAAAGGCCGAAAACAAGATGCCAATGCATGCGCAGTGCCAGAAACCCAGCTTTTGTGCATTCGCAGAAGAAAAAAATCCCAAGAAAAATAGAAAAAAAAGATGGCGATGTCCACAGACCAGAACCGGCTCTGTGACGTCACCAGCGGCTTACTACCTACTCGGTAGAACCGGTCCAAACTGGTAGGAACCCACCTATGGCAGGGATGTGTCAGGAGGGCGAGGGTTTAAAGGTCATGTCAACCAGCATGCTGAGCAAACATCTTATTGATAACATA
>JANHFT010001853.1:77944-89501 GCA_032467955.1 Pseudoxenodon macrops | reverse complement strand
TCTTCAATTTCACCAATCACTTCCCAATTTGTCTGACTTTGTTTTTCCTTTTATTTTCTATTTCTTTTGGTTTCGCAGCAACGTACCACCCCTTCTACATTCCTTTTTCCTTTCTTCCTTTCCTTTCCTACTTCCTTAACCCTTCCTTCCTTCCCCCACCTTCCACCTTCTCTCTCTCCCCCCTACTTTCTATTCTTCTCCTCCTCTACCTCTCCTACTTCCTGTCTACCGTCCATTCTCCTTACTCGTTGCTTCATCTCCTCAACAGTATTTTTTTTCATATCTGAGACAAAGTCAGATTACCTATTTATATATATGGTAATGTTATTCCCATACCTCTTTTAGTTATTCATTTTATGATATCTTGTTTCTGAAGAGGTACAGTAGATATAGCCAGTGATGGGATTCAGCCAGTTCGCACCACTTCGGGAGAACCGGTTATTAACTTTCTGAGCAGTTTGGTGAACTGGGTGTTGGAAGAAATCATTAGGGCAGAGAATCGGTTGTTAAATTATTTGAACCCCACCACTGGATATAGCATGATCAATAAAGAAGAATATTTGTAGCTCAGAGTTGACATGAAGGTCCTTGATGTCCTCTGAGCACGCTTGTTTTATTGCAGATGTTTCATTACTCAATCTAGGTAACTAGGGAGCACTGATGATGCAACCTATTAAATGAAAGGTCTACAAGAACAGAGAGCACCAAGGACCCTTCATATAGGGTGGTATAAGGCTGTGGGATAGGTGCCTCTACCATCCTTTGCTTCCTTATATAGTAACTTCTCAGCTTAGTGGAACTTAACTTAGCGGATTTTGAATGCAAGGGACAAAGTCTATCCATATACTGCACACTTCTGTGCAGGCATGAATTCCCATTTGCCATTTTTATGCATTCCTTTGGATGTAGTGAACGTTCGGTCTTAACACATAGCCTTTCCCCCCTTAGCCTGTTAAATCAAGAGCTTAGCATACAGTTTATAAAGAAAAGATTATGCATAAATGGGTATAACTGACCTAATGATATTAAAGAAAAAGTTGTCATGACAAGTAAGTTATTCTTCTTGGATAGTTGATGAAATCTTACGTGTAAGCACTCATCCCGACTAATTTAGCTTCTTATAAATGCTACTTATTTTTGTGTTCGAAGGTGGTTTGGATCCCTTGCTAAGAGGAACACTAACAACTGCAGCAAAACTTCAGGTCCAGGACCAACTGCTGAATGAAGAATTAACAAAGAAGCTCTTTGTACTGTCTAACAATGCTTCCTTGGATTTATCATCGCTTGATTTACAAAGGGGACGGGATCATGGACTCCCAGGTATATTGGCGGTTTAAAAAAAAGATATTCTAGGTCAACATTTCCTCTGTGACTTGAATATCGGTGATTATTATTCAAAGCTATTCTTTTCCTGAGGAGGTTGGTAAAATGAGTTTCATGCAGTGCTGGCTTTCTTTATCGCAGAAGTGGTCAAACGTTGGGATGCCACAATGCATGCTACCAACAGCCAGTGATAGTAGAGAAATAGTGTCCAAAAGTACAAGAAATGACAATTTCATTGCCTTTGTTCATGAGGAACAACCTTCTTTGATTAAGAAGATAATCAAAGGACATAAAAGTGGGGATTTAACAGTTGTTTACCAACCACCTTCCCCGCAAGTTGATTGATAGATTCTGCTGCAAAGAAGTCATAAGATTCTAGTTCTTGCCTGTGGCAGTTACACCAGAATCAGAATAGAGCTGGAAGGGACCTTAGAGGTCTTCTATCTCAGCCCCCTGCTCAAGCAGGAGACCCTACACCATTTCAGACAAGTGACTGTCCAATCTCGTCTTAAAAACCTCTAGTGATGATGCAACCAAGCTTCTGAAGGCAAGCTGTCCCACTAGTTAATTGTCCTCACTGTTAGGAAGTTTCTCCCTCAATTCTAGGTTGCTTCTCTCCTTGATTAGTTTCCATCCATTGTTTCTCACATTATGGTGTATATTGTGCACATTGAAGGAGTAACCAAGGTTTACAGGAGCAGATTTCAAGGCATGATTTTTATTCATTCCTTTTACAGGTAGTCCTCAACTTACAACAATTCATTTAGTGACCATTCAGTTACAACGGTACTGAAAAAAGTGACTCATGACCATTTTTCAGAGTTACAACAGTAGCGTCCCCATGATCACATGGTCAAAATTCAGATGCTTGGCAACTGGTTCATACTTACGCTCATTGCTGCGTCCCAAGGTCATATGATCACTTTTTGCAACCTTTTGACAAGCAAAGTTAATGGGGAAACCAGATTCACTTAACAACCAGGTTTCTAACTTATCAACTGCAGTAATTCACTTAACAGGCAGTGGATTAACTGGCAGGAAAGGTCATAAAATTGGGCAAAACTCACTTAACAAATGTCTCACTTAACAACATACATTTTGGGCTCAATTGCAGTAGTAAGTCGGGGACTACCTGTATTTACTTTCCAAATTCAATTCCAAAAAAAAACATTAAGGCATGCGAGTATCCCATGTGACTGCAACTCTTTAAAGCTTACCTGGTGGATGCAGAGAGTAACTGTGTGAACACATGAATAGTGTGGCTGCTTTAAAGAGCTGCAGACAAGTACTACTCTTCCTCCAGTGCACATTCTAATGCACCTTTTCCAAACTATGTCCTAAAATCTATACAGGCCTAATCTGCTCTGGGTAGAGTTCTCTCTTTCATACAGTATTCATTTTCCTACTTAACGAAAACTCTTAATATCAAATGAAACGTTCCATTCATGGTTTCAGAGTTTTTCAATCTGTTACCATCCATTTCCAATCCTCTTTCCAATGTTTTATATAATTCACCTCAATACAAATTCCTCTGTTTTAATTAATAGAATATAGCTACTGTAATACTCTGACCCTGAAGATTAGCTGTTAATAGCGAGCTTGACATCTTTGAGCCTCTTACTCCTGGAAAAGGCCTAAATCAAATTAGTGATTGCTTTGCCATTATGATAAGCAGGACCAAGCTGAACTGGGACTTATTAACAAATCCAGTTACAGTTTTGCACCACAGCCATTCGTATTTCCACAAATGTATTTTGCAGAAAAATTGCATCTACTGTATATCAGCGGTAAAATCTACTTACCTTCCCTACTGGTTCGGAAGCGCATGATTTTCTGCATCACACGCGCTTTTTCACCCTCTGCGCATGCGCAGAAGGCTTTGCACATGTGCAGAGGGTAAAAAAACCCAGAAATGGTGATGCACTGAACCACCGGCAGCCGCTGCTACCTACTCACCCGAACCAGACAGAGTAAGTAGCATTTCACCACTGAAATATACAATGCTGATGAATCAGAGAGAGTCTGAAGGTTGCACCAACAATGTAAGATGAAGGCCATGCAAAATATTTGCTGTCCCACAGCTTCATTTGCATAGGGTTGATGATATGAATCGGCAAGGCCTACTATATCTCAAATCCCCTCTCAAAGCTTTTTTTTCTCTCTGATACTTGGGCTAGTTTCAATCAAAAGTAGCTCAATGCTTGGCCCTAAAATTACATTGGATAGGTGGGCTACATAGCCAATGTAATTTTTTGAGCGAGCCGATGGGATTCCAATATGACAAATACACTCTTTATGCCAAGACAAAGCAATGACTTTGTCTAGTATTTTTTTAAATACTAGAAAAAGTCCACTGTTGCTCTAAGCTCAGTTTACATATGGATTGGGAGCCATGAGGATATATCAGGGTTGTAGGCTTGACAGGGAAATTGAAAAAGAAAAATTCCCAAAGACGGTACTGCCACATCACTTGCATACCATTGCCACGAAAACTACACAGTTGTATCCATTTACTCCCAAGGATTCTCACTCTACAAAAAGCTTTTGGTACAAAAATTATTATTCCATGGAGGCAGGGGTTCAGGTTTTTTTAGAACTGATGCACTGCTAGCATAGTAAGGGTACTTTTGTAGATCTAAAAAAAGAGAAAATATGTTTACATCTTATTATGTATGTGCAATGTCTGTAGGTTACAATGACTGGCGAGAATTCTGTGACTTGCCAAGACTAAGGACAGAGCAGGAGTTGATGACAGCAATAGAGAATAAAACCGTTGTCCAAAGAATTATGGAACTCTACAGAACCTCCGACAATATTGATGTTTGGCTGGGGGGAATAGTAGAAAATATTCATCTTGATGCCAGAACGGGTCCCTTGTTTGCATGTATCATTGGAAAGCAAATGAAAGCATTGAGAGATGGCGATAGGTAAGTTTACTGTACCTGCATTATTGAATTATACTTGCTTTTAGATATCTGGAGTCAATAGATTTGGTGGTCTTCAGCACAGTGAAGCCCTTCCTTCCTTCCTTCCTTCCTTCCACATTACTATCACCATATTACTATCATCATTACTATCACCACCACCATCATGAATTATGTTAGTGACTGGAAGTTGCAGGAATAAGAAATCCTTTTAAGGAATTGGACTGAGAATACCCAATAGAACTCAAGGACTCAATGCCCCATTACACAGCTAACATCCTCTGCCAATATAGCACCAGGGATCTCTTTGCAGATCTTACATATCAGTGCAAAGATCACTGGGTTGGAGGTAAGCAAGCCCATGTTTGAGACCCGAGTGCTGCTGTGTGACAGAGTGAGCTCCCGTCATTTGCTCCAGCTCCTTGGTGGGGACATGATAGGAGCCCCCATGGGCATCCCCTGGGCAATGGTGATGTCACTAGCTAATCTTTTCAACCTAGAACTGCCTTAAAAGATACCACTGACATGAACAAGATGGGGGAGTGCAAAGATATACAGTGGATAAGACTGTCCAGGAACAGGTATACCTGTAATGTTGTCCATATGAACCAGGAGCCTGCTTTACTAGGGAACTGTTGCTTGATAGAAGCCAAACTGGATACAATTATAGTACAAACATCTTATCCGTGTTCACGCTGAAAGCATATCATTTGCAGTAGAAAAATATCATTGGAGCAGTATTGACAAACACTCACATGCTGAGTGCTCTGTGTCTTTAGTGCCTGAACAAAGTTACATTTCCCCCACATGGTGAAGTAGAATTGCATTCAGTATCCTTATTACTACACCGCTAAATCCACAACATTACTTTTGTTCCGTATCCTTTAATGCAACGTATAATCCTTAGCCATTTGTGAGATTCTATTTTGTAATACTCTACTCTCTACACAAATTTCAATCCATTTCTAGCCACGTCCTAATACATATTTTGATATCAGCAAATTTAGTTCTATGAAATCGGGATATAAGACTGATAGACTGTCATTGTATTGGGATCTTCTTCCTGTGCAGATTTTGGTGGGAGAACATCAACATTTTTACCGATGCACAAAGGCAGGAGCTTGGAAAATATTCTTTATCCAGACTTATTTGTGACAACACAGGCTTGATGGAAGCACCCCCTGACCCTTTTCTACTTGGGAAATTTCCTAAAGATTTTGTGTCATGTGAAAATCTACCTAGCATTAATTTAGGACCTTGGCGTGAAGTCCTTTGACCAGGTAACTTGAAAATTAATAATAGATTCATCTGCGAGTGTTTTTTGATAAATAAATTCTATTTCATTTCTGGAGCATAATCCCAGGTGAATAAATATAGGATTGCTTGCTGCCTTAATATCTAACCCTTAGTTAGGGATATTTGCAAACAAAAAAATATACTGAATGTTTTGAGGATGGAAGCAACGTGTCTTAATTTCTTCTGCCATCAGTTTTATCTTCTTGCATTGCATGAAAGGTTTATGAAATATGCCAGAAATATTGTTCAAAATAGTATCAATAGCTGTGGTGCTATTAATCAGAGCGCCACCCTTTTTAATGTACACACACTGACACTGTGGATTCCCTACAAATGCTAGTGGCTCAGAATGAACCTTTTGTGAAGCTTTCCTTATTAAGAATCTAAATTACACCTAGCAAATTGAATTTACTTTCACATATAGGCATGGGACAGGATTAGATTAAAACCAAGAGCTGCCTTTTAATTACGTTGCTGAATCTCTAAAAAGCTTTCCAATGTAGCATTTAGATACGTGCCAAATTAAAAAAAAGTCAGGGGCAATACAATGGAATCAAAGCCAATTAATCCAATGAGTGAATATATTGGCAAGGAGAACATACTGTATGTATATTCATGCAGACAACCAGCTACAGGACCTGTGGTGGCGCAGTGGTTAGAGTGCAGTACTGCAGGCTACTTCTGCTGACTGCGGGCTGCCTGCAATTTGGCAGTTCAAATCTTACCAGGCTCAAGGTTGACTCAGTCTTCCATCCTTCTGAGGTGGGTAAAATCAGGAGCCGGATTGTTGGGGGCAATAGGCTGAGTCTGTAAACTGCTTAGAGAGGGCTGTAAAGCACTGTGAAGTGGTATATAAGTCAGTGCTATTGCTACTGGAACATCCTCAGCATATGTTAAATGTTAAATGTACATGATTTTAATGCAGTAGAAACAAAGGCTACCAGATCTGAAGTGCAGAACTCTGGACAGTTGGTAAATGGCAATAGACAGCATTCCATATATGATAATCCTCCAGAAGTCATTATTCCAGCTGCAACACAGCCTGAATAGAATATGATGATATGGCTTCCTAAATAAGTCAGAGTTGGTTTTATAAGTCATGGTAGGTCATAATTGGTGGCTTATTTAAGAAATCAGAATTAGATTCACACAAGTTAAGCCATAACCATGGTTTACAAAGCAGAGTAGCAGAGTTCTCACTTCCTTTAAATGAAACAAACTTTGTATGGCTTAGACCAATGTGTTAAGGAAAGTAATCTCTGTGAGAGACATACTCTGACACAACAGACATACCTTTAGGGTTCAAGGTGAATAGAAAGTTGGTTTCTTAATATTATTAACAGATATAAATGTCCTTATCTGGAGGTTGTAAGATCTTTTGTGGAAAAAATGTGATTCCTTATGGCCTTATCCATTCTCTGGAATAAGCTACAAAGCAGCAAATAGTTTATAAGGATATAGCTAGAAGATAATATATTTGTATGCTTTTTTTCCTTGTAAAGATATGGGTAAATTTAAATGACAATGGTGAGCACCAAGTTTAGACATGACATGGTTAGAATAACAACTAAAAAGAATGCTTTCTTTAGAACAGCTTTAGAAGTTGTCTGCATAAAAGACATTCATAAAGTAAAATCATGCATCATTATGCGAGCACTGAATGAGGCAATTAAGAAAAACAGTATTTCAACAGTTTAAGAAAATACAAATTGTACAAAGACACATATTGCAAAAGAATTGCCCAAAGTTATGGTGAAGAGTATTTTAGGGTATAGTAATTCTGCAAAAAGTGCTATCTTTTTAAAAAAAATTATCATGATGGAAGATTCATTGGGAGATAAAATCAGATGTTATGTTTTATTAGGCAGTGGGTAAATAACAAAAGAATTACTAGCTGTTGGTCAGTTTGATGTCCTTGTAAATTGATTAAGGATAAAGAACTAAAGATACATAATAGCAATAGCACTTGGACTTATATATTGCTTCATAGTGCTTTACAGCACTCTCTGAGCGGTTTACAAACAGCCTATTGCGCCTAACAATCTGGGTCCTCATTTTACCAACCTCAGAAGGATGGAAGGTCTCAGTCAACCTTGAGCCAGTCAGGATCGAATTCCAAACTGTGGGCAGAGTTTGCCTATAATACTGCATTCTTAACCACTGTGCCACCAATTAATAATACATTAATCATGGCTAAATAAAATAGTAAAAAAAAATTATGAAAATTTTCTGGTTCTCCGGAATTCTCTTTGATGTAGGATGTTATCAAAAGTGGTGAAAAAGTTAAGAGGAAAGCATGAAAGTCAAGAAATCAAATTTTATGTTCCAGCCTTCAAAGTTGACATTAGGTCAAGACTGCTAGAATGAATGCATTAAGTCATGATTACATGTTAGTTGTGTCAACTTACATCTGCTATTAGGAACAGAAAAACTGTTTCTTCCCTAGCTTTGAAAACACTACAGTAATCCACAACAGTGTGTGTGTGTGTGTGTGTGTGTATATAAAATATCTCCATCATAAATGCAATAAAGAAATTATTATTAGGTTGCAATAAGTCCTTTGAAACTCACTATATTGTTTTGTTTTTCTATACTGTATATGTGGGACTTCTGCATTCAGCAAGATATGTCGTTGTAAATTGCTATCTTAGATTTCTGTTCTTAACCATGATGGTGCTAAAGTAAGTAAACAGGCATTATGACACCACAATGCAAGTTCTGTCCTTTAGGACTTGAGTTTTGCTATCGCTAGCAACTATGTAAGGAACCAAGTTTGTAATGCAGGCTGTATTCCTTTCCGCCACAAAGTTGCTTATGATTCCTGGAATCACTGTCGCCTGAATAAACAATACAAAACATTTATTAATTGTTCCTTCAACAGCAGACTAAGCTGATTAATAGGCACCCTTGAAAATTATTACATCAAGGCAAAAGAAAAAACAAAGATATTACAAGGCTGTTCCTAAGTTTGTTACTTGCAGTAATTATTGTGCATTTAATTTTTCTCATTTGTTGCATAATTTCATGTTATCAGTGCAATAACATCTGTATACATTTTATAAAATATGAAGGTATGAATTTGAAAAAAATATGCACTTGTATGTAATTGCATGCACTGTTATATGAAAAATCTGGGCTTCACAACTGACTTCAGTATGAGTTAAATGCCTCTTAAAGTCTATAAGAATAATAATACAGTGGAATGGAGAATAAGGCTTTTATTTCAGTATATTACAGCCATCATCATCGGCCAAAGTTGATCCATGGACATTCATGTGCCTGGTTTTTCACCTCATGTTCTTTTTTTACTTTAAGAGCTGCAACCTGGTTCTCCAGTCAAAGAGGAACATGAGGACTTCATCCATTGCTTAGAAGCTGGAAAATCTTCAGTGACCCACTCCTGCCACCAAAGATATAAGTTACTTGGACAAAAACAATTAACTTGCACAAAAGAGACATGGAATTCAGAACTGCCCAGTCAAGATGCTTCTCTTTTTAAAACCAGATATTTTCATCACAATTAAATATTTTGACATAGCCCCACTAAGTGTCATTCCTTTTGTTTTTATTTACATATTTAAATACTTTTTTTTTAATTATATGAACAAAAGCAAAACATAAGAACACATGTAAAGGAAAGTTAAGGAAAAGATACAAAAATGTGTGAGAAACTATGCAAATAAATATAAATAAGTGGCTCAAAGGTTGCAATAAGATTCATATGAAGCCTTCATGCTGTTCGAGAGCATATAATTTAGTTTAAGAAATCTTTAATTATAAGTAATCCTTGACTCACTACCACATTGGACTCCAAATTTCTGCTTCTAAGTGATACTAAGTGAGGCAGTAGCTAAGGGAGTCTTGCCCCCTTTTACAACCTCCCTTGCCACTGTTGTTAAGTGAATCGGTGCAGTTGTTAAGATAATAACACGGTTGCTAAGTGAATCTGGCTTCCCCATTGACTTAGTCTGTCAGAAGGTCACAAAAGGTGATCACATGACCTCAGGACACTGCAAGCATCACAAATATGAACCAGTCCGACTTTTGATCATGTGACCTTGGGGATGGTGCAACGGTTGTAAGTGTGAAGGTGTGTTATAAGTCACTTTTTTCAGTGTTGTTTTAACTTCCGTCACTGAATGAATAGTTGTAAGCCGAGGACTGCCTGTAGTAGGAAGGGAAATGGGAACAGGATTTAACCTGGTTCTCTGTGTTTAAGCTCAGGTTGCACAGACTGCAGCGATAAAAACATTAGTTCCCAAGTAGATCTGAAATGACCTCACATAGCTCTAAAAATATTCCTACTGCTTTTTTAATTGTATAGAGGGGGCATAATGACCTGTATAGCTATCTTTGTTTTCAGTTTGAATAAAGTATGGTTTATAAAGTTCTTTGGGTGGATATACACAACTCATTAACAGAAGCTATTTTTCTCTAAATATCCCTACTGGCTGGTATGTCCTCACTCAAATGAGCTGTTCGTGGAGAAGCTCCATTTTAACACTACAGTTCAGTGAGATGGCTCAGAGATGGGTTCCTACTGGTTTGGGCCAGTTTTACCGAGTAGGTAGTAGGCCACTGGTGACGTCACGGAGCCGGTTCTGCTGCTCCATGGGCGCCGCCATCTTTTCTTTTTTTTTGAATTATTTTTTTTGGGGGGGGAGTTATTTTATTTTATTTTTTGGGATTTTTTTTCTTCTGCGCATGCACAGAAGCCAAGTTTCTGGCACTGCGCATGCATCACCATCTTGTTTTCAGCTGTTGTTTTTTGAGGGGAATTTTTTTTTGTTTTTTTCAGATTTTTTTCCTCTGAGCATGTGCAGAAGCTGAGTTTCTGACACTGCGCATGCATCGCCATCTTGTTTTTGCCCTTTTTCTTTTTTTGGAATTTTTCAGGGCTTTTTTCTACTGCGCAAGCGCACGCGCGAAGCGCGCCCACGTGGTGCAGGAGGCAGCGAACCACCGGCGTGGTAAGTTAGAACCCACCCCTGATATGACTTATGATGAGCAGTTGAACTCAAATCAGTAAATTGTGAAAGACTGCTAGTGATATTTTCTGTACTGAATGACGTGCAGTGGGGGGAGGGGAGGAATCTCTTTTACTTACCTAACACTTTAAAACCAATCCTTACACATTTATAAAAAACAACTATCTTCGAAAAGCAGGGAGTTCTTCTCTAGCATTTGTTAAGAAGAGCTAAAGCATTTTACAAGCTATTGCAGTCATAATGGAACTATAGAAGGTCTGTGCAGTCAAAGGATTTCCAGCAGGTGAGATAAAACCAGAAACACAAAAACTGTTGTGGGGCTCGGGGGTGGGTTGAGGCGAAGTCCCAATCTCCGGATCATCACTGTAGGCCCAGATTTCTACCCACCTTGATCCAGCTTCCACTAACCATCTTCCTAAAGAAAAGAAATGCTGGGCAAAATAATAATGGGAATACTACCAATAATTATTATTATCATCATCAAACATCCTCATTTGCCTATCCCAAGTCCTTGTGAAAGACTCGAGAGATGGATAAAAGTGCCAAATCTGATCTGAACATCTGACTGTGCAACGAATCACAATACTATAGCAACCGTTTTTTTGGCCCAAGAAGCTTTAAAGCATATGGCCAGAGAACAACAGCCCCAAATTCTTTTAAGATGAAAACAAGAGCATCCATCTTACGTTTTTAAAATGGATTGTATTAAAAATACAAACCGAACTTTTCTTTTAGCTTTAGGTGGTCAAATGCCCAAACAATTACACTTGGATGGAACAAAGCATTTAGCTGATAAGATCACAACTCCTCAAACATCAATCTCTCACAAAATGCTGTGGGGTGATTGGGTGAGATTTATGATCCCTATATCTTGAATAAATGGATAGATAGATGATAGATTAAATAGATAGATAGGTTAAATAGCTAGATGATGAATTAAATACTGGTAACTAGATGATAGATAGATAGATAGATAGATAGATAGATAGATAGATAGATAGATAGATAGATAGATAGATAGATAGA
>JANHFT010001853.1:50496-65157 GCA_032467955.1 Pseudoxenodon macrops | reverse complement strand
CAGTCACCTGACCTCCAAGCCACACCCACAAAATAAGCCACACCCACAGAACCGGTAGGGAACATTTTTAGATTTCATCCCTGTGTTACCTAGTTTGGATAATGAAACATCTGCAAGAAAACAATCAAGCTCAGAGAGCATCAAGGCACTCTCATTTTAACCCTGAGCTACAAATATTCTCCTTGATTGATACAACACATAAAAAGGAGTGGGACTTTGATCACCTGGTCATCTTGACTATTTTTAACCCCTCCCCCTTACATTCACTGCTGTTCTCCTATCATACAGCATTCACTGAATTCGGCATGAGGATCAAATTACCGCTGAATAAAGACATTGCAGTAGGTTAATCTGACAGCTTGATAAGAAAACAGAAAGAAATAAAGACTTTCTACTGAGGCTTTAAAAGCAAGCATGCAAATGATTAGACGTGAGTCAGTAGTCCTGTCTCACAAGAAAGGCAGATTCAGTGAAGAAAATTAGAATAAAGGGATCTGAATGGTGGATCACTATGTAATGTCAAGAATAGATCTGGAGTAAAAATAGATGGAGAAAGAAAGAAGTGTGGGGAGGAAATCAGGTGTGAAAGTAGAGCAACTACAGGAAGACCTTAAAAGTCCTGGAAGGAATGTAGAACTAAACCTGGAGAAGATGTGAGAAAATTGCTGAAGAGGGAAAACAGGAGCAAGCTATTTAGGGAAGATTGTTAAAAAGACTGCAGAATCCTGAGATAGAAGGAGGAAGGAGAAAAAGACTTAAAATAACTCCTCCTTAATTTAATTTAGTATAAAATGAAACAAAGAGAAAATTGGAGAGGTTTTCAAAGTTCTATTATCTTCTTGCAATAAAGAACTGAAGGAAGTTAGCACCCACCCTTCTCCTAGAAAATGAAATATCCTGGGAAATATTAAAGGAGGCAGAATATTTTATTTCCCTGGGTGACAGAAAAGGGAAAACCAGTTTTAAAGACAAAGCAGCTTCCTGCAGGTCCCTGCCCCACCCAGCTCCAGGGTAATGGGATTAAGTCATAGCCTTCAGGACATGATAGGATTATCACTCTGCCCATCTTGCAACAGAACTCACCACATGGCACCTGGGGAGATTACATCAAGATTCAAGCAGTTTACACAGTTAGCTAAGACCCCCACCCTCTGGGAGTCTGACAACCAATCAGTGTATTTCTTATACAGGAACAGAAAGCTCTGAGGTGGAGCCCAACAGAGGGCATAAAACTCAGGCACTCCCAGCAATCCCCTTCCCTTTCTGGTGATCTTCAACATCTTGAAACATGTGATTGCCTTTTCCCCAGGACCTCAAACTATGTGGTCCTGCTGTCCACCGCTAAACCATCTTTCCAAGCAGCCACCATGTTTCCAGTGTCTTTTTCCCCACTTGGAGCTGAACCCAGATGGATATTTCTTCCAATAGAACATTCACAAATCTCTATTGTTCTAGTTTCGTGACACGGTTTACCTCAGAGGCTTGGAAGAATGAAAAAAGATGCTTGGTGAAATTATGGATGAAGGGGAAAAAAGTACAAATAAAAATGAAAGAATGTTGCAGCAGTGAGAAAAGAACGCTGTTACACAAACTCGTAGGGAGAGAAAAAGTTACAAGAATGTGGCTAAGGAGAATAATGAATGCTGCAATTTAAAAATGCAGAACAAATTTGACTAAAGTTAAAAGAAAGAGGTATTTTGGGTGAAAAGAGCTAAAGAAGGGCTTCCAGTAAAGAAAATAAAAGCACTCAAATTAATTACATGGGCAAGAGTCGAACTGAAATAAATATGAAAAAAATATTAATCTGATTACTTTCCTAGCTGTGATAGTTAAAAGAAAGGAAATTTAAGGACTCCTCTCCCCTCGTTTGCTTCCCCCCCTCCCTCAGTGTGTCAAAGTTGCACTCCCTGCTCATCCTCTTAAGGCCCAGAAAAGACTCTGATCTTCTCAGTGTGAAGTTTAGCGCTGAGAAATTTGTGTTCTGAGAGAGCTTCATAATAATTCAGCCTTGCAAGGCAGAGGCCAAGTTCTTGTAAAGTTCTGCTTCCTGCAGTGCTTACTGACAGCAAAGCTGGGCCTGCAACAGGGTCAGAAATAAAATTCAAGCAATCACAGTAGCTACAATATTCATAAGTCAGGAAGGGATAACCAAACCATAGACTCTTATGCAGAGGTGGGTTCTAAATTTAGCTTCTGCGCATGCGCATAAGCAAAATCCAAAATGGCAGCGCCCACGGAGACACCAAAGGAACCGGCTCCTTGACGTCATCGTGGAGTTACTACCTACTCTATAGAACCGGATGGAACCGGTAGGAACCCACCTCTGCTCTTATGGAAAACCTGAATAACATTTTACCCTTGTGTGAAGGTCCAAAGTTATTTGGTTCCTAATATCAGGTCAACACATAATACAGAAGGATTCAAACCAGGGGTGGGTTCTACTTACCTTTCCTACCATTTCTGGTCGCGACAGAAATGTGCGTTTTGCATGCATGCACTTGCTGTGCACGCGCCCCATCACATCTGGATATTGCCTCGAAAATAACCCTCTGCGCATACAGAGGAGGCTTTGTGCATACGCAGAGGGTTGTTTTTGAGGCAATTACCACTGGGAGGACCGATTTCCTCCCAGAGAACTGGCTCAGGGGTGTGGCCATTGCTGTTGGTTTGGCGAGCGGAGGCAAATCTCCGCTAATGGTTCTACGGAACTGAACTGGCAGCAACCCACCTCTGATTCAAACCATATACAGAGGATCACGTTAACAGTTGTATTTTATCAAATGCAAATCTTATGTGTTCTTCACAAGCAATACATTAGTCCTGAGACCTTTTGGAAGTTCAGATAACAGCATGCCTTCTTACACGGTATCTACCTTTAAAAAACAACAACACACCTATTCTTCCATGTTTACTCTTGAGAGAGCATTAAATCACTTGATTCCTATTCCTTCCTATCAGCATTCTGAGGAACTGCGTAGATTTGGAAGCTGAGATAACAATCCCTACTTTTGCCCTTTGGGTTGTGTATATTAGAATTTTATAAATTCTAGCTTCTTCCTTTGACTTAAAAGATCAGATATACTTTCCGATACCTAATGCCTGGAGGATCTGCTATACATAAAAGCAGCCTATATGTATTCAGTAAGTACCAAAACGTACCATTATCTTTGTTACTCCTCTCGCCGTTTGTGCCTTTGTGATGTACTGATCCTTTGACATGGATGTGGTCCTGTTGCATATTTCATTTGTCAACAGCTTCATGTATTGTCTGTTTATGGCAGGTAATTCTTTCCTCCTAGTGCCTCTCTTTAGCTGTGATGTGCAAAATAGCATTACAACAGTGTTAACTCATTCATCACAGCTTCACAGAAACAGACACCGTTGGCGTGGAATAAAAATGAGCATTTAAAAGTGGGGATAAGAAGAGAGGGAATAGATAACTCTTGATGGCATTACAGCATCCTAATGGGAAAGCAAAAAGCGCATTGCATTTTTCTTAAGTTTTTGTAAACTACTCTTCTTCACTTTGGCCTGCAGTGAACATTGATCAGATGGATTTTAAAAAGTGGTGAAATGCCAGAATTATACAGTTTTGCTGGCAGTGTCCCGGTTATTCATTCTCTCAATGGCCCATTACCTAGATATTGTTCTTCAGAGGGAAAGTAATATATTAAAGGCTTTCTTCCTTGCCTAAAGCTTTTCAACAATTGGTCTTTAAAGACTAGAGCAATTACTGTTTGCATAGGAAACAAAACCTGATTTAAGGTTGGCAGAAAGTTTGTTTGCCAGAGGCCTGCCTGGCTTTTCTTGAGCAATTGGAAAGATGTTTATTTCTGGCTTATTGCCTGCTGCTGCCTAGTTATCAGAGTTATATGGGAATTTCCATAAGTAACGGTGAGAAAGGAAACACGGAACTCCCTTTGCTTTATGTTAATTTGATGGTAACAAACTAAACATCACCTTGATTTAAGGCTCCTTCCTAAGCTGATGTGTACAGGGCAACAATTGTCCAACCTGATGTCTGAGGAGCATCAAGTCAGGCAAGGTTAGCATAGAGAATCAAGTTCAAGGAGTTTGTAGAAAAAAGTTCCACTGATTAATTGTTCTCGCTGTCAGGAAATTTCTCCTTAGGTTTGATTTCTCTTTCATTAGTTTCCATTGCGTCTTGTCCCACCTTCAGGTATTTTGGCAAATAGGTTGACCCTCTCTTCTTTGAGGCAGCCCCTCAAAGTGTTTTTTCCTTTTGTGTAAAGACAGATGCAAAAAAGCAGTTGTGCTTTCTCTCTGCTGCTTCATCACCTTCTTGCCATTTACTCTCATTAATATTGTTTCCTTGACTTTTTCCTTGTTTTTTTACATGTTGAAAGAAGGGTGGTTTTTTTTGTTTATTTTAAAATGTTTGTTGCAAGCCTTAGTTTATTTCAAACATTAGCTTTCTTGACTTTATCTTTGCATATTTTGGGCTATTTGCTGATATTCTGCCTTAGTTATGTGCTCCCTTTTCCCACTTTTTATACTTGACCTTTTTATCTTTCAATTTATCAGAGAATTATTTATGCAGTCATGCTGGTTTCTTTTGAGATGTCTTATTTTTTTTCTTCATTGGAATTGTGCTAGACTGGGTTTTTGTAATCTCACTCTTCAAAGTTTCCCAAGCAGAATAAAGCAGAACTATTTATGTCACATGAGTTATATAAAAACCATTCAGGTATCTATTTTTAAAAATAGAAACAGCTACCATCTGGTCAGGATGAGAGTTCAAAATCAGGATTGTGACATGTGAGAAGGAAGGGCTGAATCTTTCCCTCCCTCAGTAGTCTCCACAGAAAAATGTCCTTCCTGGCAAAACCTACACTTAACTCTAGAAGAATAGATTCCACTGGCTCCAATATAATCACCTTTCTATCATCTAATAATATTTTGAGGGAAGACAGTGTGAGGGAGGGAGGGAGGAAAGGAAGGGAGGGAGGAAATGAAGGGAGGGAGGAAGAGAAGGGAAGGAAAGGAAGGACGGCCTTTTGATAATTCCTCAGACAGGGTATAGAGCAGTGATGGCGAACCTTTTTTTGCTCGGGTGCCAAAAGGGTGCACGCATGTGCCCACACCCATAATGCAAAGCCCCTCCCTCTCGTGCATGCACTACCACCATCCCTATACTTCCCCCCCTGCGCATGTGCGCAGGCCTCATTGAAGCCTCCCCATTGAAAGCCAGGGGCTTTCCTGAAGTCTGGGGAGGGAGAAAATGGCCTTCCCCCGCCCTCTGGAAGGCCAAAAATCAGCTGGCCAGTGGGTGCATGCATGCTGGAGCTGACATAGGGCAATGCCTCGTGTGCCCTCAGATATGGCTCCTCATGCCACCTGTGGCACATGTGCCATAGGTTCGCCATCACGGGTATACAGACTGTGAAGACCCTTGTGAGGATTATCCACACTTGCTAAATTGCCCTTCAGTCAATTTCTATTCAAAATTTTACTTTTTCTAAAAGGTTCCTTCTGCCACACTGAGCAGCCCATAAATCTCATCATGCGTTAAATTTTACACTGGGTTTTTAAAAAAATAATAACCACAATTCTGAATCTGATTGGCCAGATTTCTTGTGCATGTGATGAGACCACTTTCCTGCAGACTGAAGTCAAATAGGTATCAGATCTGAAGTACTGCTGACACATTATGACTCTTGGAATATCATCTTGTATTTCTCTGGGGGAGTTATTTGAAAATGCTAAAAACATTTCCAAGAAAAATTAAAAATAACATTCTCATAACTCGGAGGACCACTCCCTTTTTTTCCTTCACCTTATTCCCTTTATTGCCTGTTAATTTACATCTCATGAACTGGCAGATATTACATGCTACAATAGTAGATACGCTCATTTCTCACATGTATTCCATAGTCTGTGGTTCTAACCATGCTTAGGACATTACTGGCTCAGTAGAAATTGTTTTTCTTCAAGATGTTTCATCTGTTTCATCTCAGAAGCTGTTTCTCTCCCCTGCCTTGTTTCAGATAGGGTTTCAATTCCACACATCTTAGGTGGCCTAATAGCTGTTTTGTAGGTGACAGTTTTTTGATTTAAGAGACAGTAGAGTTCACCTGGGTACCTTGCTCTCCTGTTCAATTTTGCACATTGGGCAAGTTATCGTTCCCCCCTTTCCATTATTTCGGTACAGATCGCAGTAATCTTACAATTTCAGTTATGCTTTAGCTTGTTGGAGAAAAAAATATATATGGCAAGTTCTGGACCACGCTAAATCCAGCCACATAAACCCCAATGCCTTAGTCTCAGTCTCACTGTATAGTAGCCAAGGGAAGAATAGAATAGAATAGAATTCTTTATTGGCCAAGTGTGATTGGACACACAAGGAATTTGTCTTTGGTGCATGAAGGAAGCTGTAACATAAAAGGACCTTTGTGCTATGTGAGTCAAGCATTGGGAGATTTCCTAAACCTTGTCTCACTGGCTGTTTCATTCTCTTGGTATAATGTGATGATGATGATGGTAGTTATTTAGAAAGACCCATTTTTTTTCTTTACCCTCCGTAACCTTGTTTCAGTTTTTTTTTCCCTCACAACCAGAACATTATGAAAATAAATTATGGGAATAAAGTAAAGAAGGGAGAGGGAATAGTTATTTTAGCCCAAACTGTTTTCAATTTTAAAAGAAAATTGTGCTCAATCAATCAATCAGTTTTCAGGACCATCTAAGTACAAGCAGTTTTATTCACAAGCAGCTTATAAATGTACGGTTGGTTAAATCTGCTAAGAACTGACAGAAACCATCAAAATACAAGAGTTGTAGTTCGTTCATACTACTTTATGAACCCAGATCCTGTCTGAAATTTAACAAAATGTCAGTTGCTTTTCAGACTACAATAATATTTCTTTCTTTTAAAAAATATATTACATGAATTGAATTTTATTTGGATATTTTCTTTTTTTTTCTTTTAATGAAAAAATATAGACAATGATTTATTGTTGCCATAGCATAGTATATTTTAAGGAAAAGAAGTAAATGAAATCACTTTCAGGAAGTGGGAAGTACAGTCCTCAAAAATTATTCATCCTCAAATTGTACTTTGAAGTTTTTTTTTTACTTTTTAGAAGGGAACTTAGCTTTAACTGAAGCAGAATTAATGGATCAGTAGCATGCAAAACAATATAAATATTTTAGATTTCTATCCTGTAAGGATCTTTGCATATCTGCTCGGCATATTCATGGATTTTTATATATCATAAAAAGAAATAGATACTTATAAGAGATAATAGCAGTGAATAAGTAATGTGGAGAGATATTTCAATTGATTTCAGTCATATCTATTATTAAACTGCATAAATGTTTTATTCATCCTGACAAAGTATAACTGCTTCCATAATATTTATGCAACTGGAAGCATTAATGCTTCCACTGTTGTGGTTTTATGTATGTAGCTATCAATACACATGCATCTTTTCTGTGTTTCAAATTCTATGAAACACTGTGAGCTTTAAAAGTGTGTGTTGGTGAAGGATGCTTCCTTCCAGTTGAATCAGCCTTCAATCCATCAAATGTAAAAGGGATTTCAATAAAACCAGGTATGGTAGTTAGAGAAAAAGAAAGATGGTTTATTTGTGTATGTATGGCTTGAGACAGATCATTTGCTAGGAGGCCAGGATAAGTCATAATTTGCCTTCCTATATGAGCATCTTACATGGTTATTTATTAGAAAGTTGAATGGGTTTTCTATCGTATCAGGCACTGGATAGAATAAGAAAAGAATTAGGTGCTGCTTTTTGAGACACCGTATGCTATTAATTTTAAGGCAAGTTCACATCTCTTCTGAAAGCAGTTCTTGGTTGTGGGTTGAAACAATGTGATGCGAAGTAGTGAAGGTATGACTGAAAGCAGACACAGAGATAAAATATGGAATATAGAGCGGCAGCTGTAGCATCAATGTTTTATACTTGTATACCATCCTTGTCTTACAACAGTTTGTTTAGTGACCACTCAAAGTTACAATGGCACTGAAAAAAGTGATAGGACTCTTTTTCACACGTATGATTGTTCCCATGTCCGCATAGTCACATGATCAAAATCTAGACACTTGGCAACTGACTTATAGTTATGACGGGTTGCAGTGTCATATGATCACTTTTGGCAACCTTCTGACAAGCAAAGTCAATGGCAGGGGTGGGTTCCTCTTACCTTTCCTACTGGTTCAGGTTGTGCCGGAAGTGCATGTTTTGTGCATGCGCGCATGCTACATTCACACATGCGCCCCCTTTGGTTCTGGGTTTAAAACCCTCTGTGCATGCGCAGGAGGGTTTGTGCATGAGCAGAGGGTTCTTTTTAAGGCAATTTCATCCCAGAGGACCAATTTCCAGCTGGATGACTGGTTCGGGGGTGTGGCTATCTGGCCATCGCTGCAGCTTTGGCGAGGGGGAACAAATTTCCGTTACCGGTTCTAGCTAACCAATCTGAACAGGCAGCAACCCATCAATGATCCAATTGGAGACATGCTCAGGCTTGCCTTCTAGGAAAGCTCAACAAGACTCAACAAAATAACCAGCACAAGCACCTCATTCTTGTCGCTGTTCAGAAATTGTCTTGTCAATCACAAGCAGCAGGCTTGATCTTGTGTGAACAATGCTGGACGCTCTTATTTTAAAGATCAGCGGCAGCCTAGCAAGAAGAAAAATCAAGTATTCCAGAAGCAGAATCTTCTCAAAAAGAGGCTTAAAGTTACAACCCTGCTAGACCCTCTTGGGGACTACTATTCATCCAACATATTGAGCTAAAGCTTATTTAAGCGGCATTTGGAGCACATTTCCCATCTTGCTTAAATCTTGATGAATAAGGATACACTTAATCAAAGTTCACAAACACTAGCCTGTGCCAATATCTAAACGGCTGCCACAAAGAAGGGTGGAGGATCACACTATTCTCCAAAGCACCCGAGGGCAGGACAAGAAGCAATGGGTGGAAACCAATCAAGGAGAGAAGCAACCTAGGACTAAGAAAGAATTTCTTGACAGTTGGAACAATTAATCAGTGGAACAAATTGCTTCCAGAAATTGTGGGTGCTCCATCACTGGATGTTTCTAAGAACAGATTGGACCAGGGGTGTCAAACTAAAGGCCCACAGGCTGGATCCAGCCCACGGGGTGCTTAGATATGGCCCATGGGGTCGCCTGGAAACAGCAAGGACTGCCCCGTGGTGCCTCTGCCAGTGAAAATTGAGTTTGGGGGGCTGCGCACAGTTTCTGCTTTCCAAGGGCTGCAGGAGGCCATTGCAGCTGAAAACGGGGCTCAGGGGGCTGCACGTGGCCGTCCAGAGCACCATTTTCACTGGCAGAGGGCTAGCAAAACAAATTAAAAACAAAACAAAAGGAGAAATGCTTGCTCTTTTGTATTTGCAAGGGATAGGAAAGGGGAAGAGGAAAAACAAAGAAAAAGTTAGGAAGTTGGGAAGAGAGCAAGGAAGGAAAAATAAGGAAAATGGGAAAGGAAGAAGAAAGGAGAATGAAGAGGAAAGGAAAAAGAAGAAAAGGAAGGAAGGAAGGAAAGAAGGAAAGAAGGAAAGAAGAAAGGAAGGAGATAGATTATAATGAGAGTGAGGGATGGTCTGAGGGAAGTTCTGCCTTAGCACTTGGCCACCACAGGTGCCCCCAGCACGAGTGCTGTCAAGCTGGCCAACCCACCTGGCCATGTCATCCCCAGCCCCCCTGAGGTCTAACACAACCCTGATACGGCCCTCAATGAAATCGAGTTTGACACCCCTGGATCGGGCAACCATTGTCTGCAATAGTATAAGGTCTCCTTCTTGAATAAGGGGTTGGACTAGAAGACTGCCAAGATCCCTTTTTCAACTCTGTTATTTTGTTAAATGGGCCTGGAAAGAGGAAATCTCTCTATATATATTATGCTTCTGGAAAAAGCACTTTCTTTGGAGGAGAAAAGGGACATTTGTTAAATACCGTTGCACTAAATTGATTTTGATGTCTTTAGTCACTTCAGACAGCTCACACACCTAAAGGTGAAAACAGCTGTCACGCTCAGCGTTGCTGCCTGGGACATTGGGATGTGTGTTTTGTGCAAACAGGACAATTGGAGCAGGGAATGCTTCTAACTTTGCATCTGCTCCATTCCCATCAAATGTAAATATCTTTATGCGACCCTGCAAAATACATCGCTTTGATGTCTTCTGCTCAGCAGATTCTGCCTGGCTGAGGTTCATTGCGTTGCTCCACTAGACAGACAAAGCTCTGATGAACATAAGCAATGCTTCTTTGGCCTCATTCTGGGGCCCAGACTTAGATCAGGGATTGCCCAAATTCCTAGCCAGCATGGAAGCCCTGATACCTCTGAAAGGTTCTCATCGGGGGACAATAGGCATCATTGGTTATATCAGAGGTGGGAAACTATGGCCTGTTTGTGACTTATGGATTTCAACTCCCATAATTCCAGCATGGCTGGGTTATATCATCATTAGGAATATACATATCCCGGGATAATGTTGCAGGATCCAATCTGGGTTGGTCACCGAGATCAGAGGTTTTGTCTTCCAAACTTTCGGACTCGTGCTGGAGTCTAGCCTCATATCTAGTTGGGTTGTCCCCAGTTCTGTCTGGTTCTTCCAAATCTTTAGTAAAAGTGGCAGGTGGGCAGAACTTTCTGCGCAGGAGCACCATGGGCGCACAAAGTGTGCGCATGCTCTGGACCCAAACCACTAGTGGAGGTAAGTAGAACTCACCCCTGATATCTATGAATATGAGAATATAAAGAAGCTCACATATATGAATACATTAATAGTGAGGGAATCGGCAAAAAAGGTCAACCCCTCCCAGAATTAGGAAATCAAATAGGTACTACTCGATTTATGCCTGCAATTGAGCCCCAGTTGTGGGTTGCTAAGTGAGACATTTGTTAAGTGAGTTTTGCCCCATTTCTCACCACAGTTATTAAGTGAATCATTGCAGTTGCTAAGTTAGTAACCCAATTGTTATGTGAATCTGTATTTCCCATTGACTTTGCTTGTCACAGGCTCGCAAAAGTTGATCATCTGATCCTGGGATACCATAATCGTCATAAATATGAATCAGTTGCCAAGAATATGAATTTTTATCATGTGAGCATGGCAATGCTGTAATGGTAAGTGTGAAAGACGGTCATAAGTCACTTTTTTTCAGAGCCAATCACTAAATGAACTGTTGTAAGCCAAGGACTACCTGTATATACTAGCAGGTTTTATTAACGTCTCCTGAGTTTTCAGTACAGGCTACACCTATTTCGACTTTGTGTGTGTGTATGTGTGTGTGTGGTTTTTTTTCCAGTAAAGAAAAAAATGATAGAAAAACAAAATATTGTTATACCAGGCAGACACTGATATCTTCAGTTTCTATGAAGTACAAACCTGCTTCACATTGCCTCCTTCTATGAAGTAGGCAATGTGATTTCACCCAAAACACTCACCTGCCTGTTCCTTTTTTTCAAACATGTGGATTATGCTTTAGTCTTGGGCAGATGTTCCCTTACCTAGCCACCTGCTGTTTCCCACTATCTTATATGGGATCAGGTTGGTGGCACACTTTAAGTAGCCGTCTCATCTTACCGATGCATGTTATGTTCTACTTTCTGTGATATTGCTGGTCTGTGTATGCGAATTGTACCAAAAGAACGACACTTAAGTATAAAAAATGTTTGAGAGATCAAAAAAATAGATCAGACCACAAATCCACTTAATCCATGCTCCTAATCTCACGGCTAACCTGATGCAGGGCATGAAAATAATAGCACGTTGCCACTTCCTAACAGGTGGTATTTGCAGAAAAACGTGCTAAAATATTAATATAAATGGGCTTACATTTCAGAACTAAACCCTTTCCCCCAAAAAACGGTCTAAGGAATCATTTCCCAAAATAGAAGGTGTCACCTCATTTCCAGATTAAAAATGATTAATCACGCCCAGGATGCTTCAGGAGTGCATTCTATTATCTGCAGTAAAAGAGCAATTGAGTAAAATCCTATCACAAAACCATTCAGAGCCATATCAGGAATGGAAGGTGAAGAAAACGATCGTTTTGGTTCATGCTATCGACTAGCATTGACCAAAGCAATGAAATTAAATGTGACAAACACACAGAATTGCCACTACATATTTTGGGTTTGCTTTGCAAAAGGTTATACTAGCTCTACACCACTTAATTGATTGGCCAAGTTATTATAAACAGTACAGTTAAGGGTTCAGCAGTGTAATGCAAGGTGTTTTGGCATGCTGTTTATTGAAGCCAAATTTAAATGAGAAACTAATGGTAGCCTCTGTTTACTTTTCCCTCAAGGATCATCCTAGTCCTTCCTGCAGTTTACTTTACATGTGAATTGTTGCGAAGTATTGTGGAATGATCAGCCTGAGCTCTGTAACAGAAATCAAAAAAGGCGACTTGAATCCAAACAACAGAATAAATAAATGATCCAGCGATATATTATGTATGCCAAACCTCTGTACCCTTAGTCCAACAAAGGATTCCATAACAATGATCATCTTTCTTCATTTATTTTGAAATGGCAATTATGACACCACATTCAATAATGTTGTGTTTTAATCTATCAATGTCATAAACCAAATTTAGATGTACATCTCCTGTTAAGAAAATTGCCTTTCAAAGTGCCAAGAGATCTTCCATTATCTCTCTTCCAGCAGGAAGTTTCAACGGAGATAGAAATGTCAGAACAAAAAAGCAAAAGAATAGCAAAGTCATTAGAGTTTAATGCACTCAGCGTAGCTAAGTGAGTGTTTAAAGATTAAGGGAACATCGTACTAATAGCTTATATCAGTTTCATTCCATTATAGTGTTCGTAGTTTACAACAAAGAACTGTATCTGGTAGAGTCATTTTCTTAAAAGATCCCATGTAGTTTAGTATATTTCATTTCTCGGGTTAAAGCTAGTCATTGTAAATCCATAGTATGTTAATATGCTCTATTTTCTTATTTACACTAAGCAATCTGCTACATCTAAACATAGCTTCTGCACTTGCATCATTATTAGATCTTTTCCTCCTCCTCCATCTTCACCTTCTTCTTCCCCATCCCTTCTTTCTCCTCCTTCTAATCTGTAGTATCTCATACTACAGGTTGACAAATGTTCCTTTGATGTTCTTCACAACGTCTGATTATCTAAATGTACCAGGACTGAGAACCATTAGATAGGCAGTCCCAAAGGTGCTTTCTCAAGAGACTACTGGACTTTCTTGTTTTTGTTTGAAGACATTTCACTTCTCATCCAAGAAGCTTCTTCAGCTCTTCTTGGATGAGAAGAAAAACCAGAAAGTCCAGTTGCCTTTTGAAAAAGCACCTTTGGGACAACCATGACCTGGATGACTGAGAATCTCTATAAACATCCACCGTAGGAGATTTTTAAGAAGAAATCGGACAACCATTTGTGTGAAAGAGTATAGGGTCTCTTGTTTGTGCAGAGGAATGGACTAGAAGACCTTCAAGATCCCGTCCAACTCTGTTGTTCTGTTAAATCTGAAAGTCCAAATCCTCCATTTTGCACCCAGAGAACCTATGGAGGAGTCCATTCTGAGTTTTTTCTCTCTCTCCATCCATTATGTAGGTGTGGGCTATGTTTTCCCTTGTCTGACTGTTCCCTAGGCAGCAACTCTTTCCCTGGTCTCCCAAGGTCATTCTCACAAACCATTACAAAGGACTGAACTTAATTCCACCTCTGGATATGAGCAATGCAGTAAGCCACAGAATAATTGCAATGACCGAGGTCCACTCAATATGGCTTTAAATAAGAACAGCTAAGCAAAATTAATACTGATCAAGCTTACCATGTTATAAGGAGTGTAATCAGTTGATCTGTTACTCACATCAAATTGACTGAGATTATCCAAGGGTTCCCGGTGTGCAAATAGAAATCTCCCCTGCAAACAAAAGCAAACTGTGTTTTCATACAACTTTCCAAAGTGCCTTGTCAGACTCACTTCTTACAAGCACAGAGGGAAGGTTGTACAGTTTTTTTTCCATCCAAGAAAAATGACAGCAGCTGGACTCCATTCAGCAACGCCATTTGTGCTGCGGATATAGACCTTTAAGTCGGATATTAAAAATCTGCTCTCAGAGCGTTCCCTGACAGATTTCCTTCTCTATCTTTCACTCAGGCACCAATTCTTAGAATCAAAGGTCTTTCTGTAACCAGCAAAGATGAAAGAAGTTGGGGGAAAAAACCATGATGATAAGAGGAGGCTAAGTCTAACTTTCAGCAGTGATGATCGAGTGGCTTTGATTCTCTTCTCTCTTTGTGGAATAGTATTCCATCAATTTTTGTAGCCTCCTCCTCCTCCTTCAACCTGGATCTTTACCATTCCCCTGAAGTTACTAAGCAATAAAACATAAACTGAGAGAAGAAATGATAGTGGAAGGCAATGACCCAGGAGAAGGGGACCATTCCATCAAAAGTGGGAAGTAACTTGATTGGGATAGAGGGGTTAGCGTGAAAGGAACCAAATCGAAGCACACAAACTAGGACAGTGTGGGGTTTTATTCATTTTTTTATTTTTATTCATACCACCTTCATTATTTTTATATCCAGGTCAAGCTGGCAAACTTACTAACCATATTTTTCGGAGTATAAGACGCACTTCTCCCCCCTAAAAGAGGGTGAAAATTTGGGTGC
>JANHFT010001853.1:33856-50396 GCA_032467955.1 Pseudoxenodon macrops | reverse complement strand
AGACAAATTCCTCGTGTGTCCAATCACACTTGGCCAATAAAGAATTCTATTCTATTCTATTCTAGGCTCCCCTGCCAATTTAAGCAAGCAGGCACATATATTGCAACAGCAATATATGAAGATGCTGAAAATAGAAAATTTTAGTGACAACCAGACAATCAGTGACTGTCTGGGTCATTGTTTCAAAGATGTTTCCTTACCAGAGTTCTCAATGTCTTTCACAAAGAAAGAAATTCTAATGTACTGCCTTCACCAGAAAAGTTGGCATATATTCAGAAATGTATATACCTTGAAAATAACCCATGTTGAATTGTGTAGCAGTCAAACATCAGCACAGGAAATGTTTTGTGACATTTGATAATATGTCATAAACAGCTTTATGATATTTTATGTCATAAAATGTTTTATAAAATTTGTCACGTTTCAGTGCCTTGGAATCATGGTTCCTGGATTTTGGAGGCATTCTAACAGCCCATTTGAGAAATCTTAATTCAAAAATCATTGCCCTATGATGCACAATTAAAGATTATGGTAACAAAAATAGAAAAAAAACATTGTGTGCTTTATTGATTATGCAAAGAATTTTTATTGTATCAATCATATTATTAACAATCAGTGCAACAGCTTGTCTCCTGGACTTGTGAGTGCTCCATCGCTGGAGATTTTCAAGAAAAGATTGGACAGCCATTTGTCTATGACAGTATATGTTCTGACTTGGACAGGGTGTTGAACTAGAACAATGATGGCTAACCTTCTTGCCATTGCAGGCCAAAAGTGGGGGAGCGGGGGGTATCGTGCATGTGTGCCCACACCCATAATGCAATGCCCTCTCTGCTCATGCGCGCCCAACCACCCCTGCACTGCCTCCCCCACACATGCACGTAGGCCTCACTCCAGTTGGCCCTTTGGGCCATTTTTCACCTACCCCTTGCTTCAGGAAGCATCCCTGAAGCCTCGGGAAGGCAAAAAATGGCCCAATGGGCCAACCGGAACTTTGGAAATGAACTTCCTGTAGCCTGTTGGGTCCATCTTTCGCCATCCACAGGCTCCAGAGGCTTTCCTGAAGCCTGGGGAGGGTGAAAACAGACTCCCCCACCCTCTAGAAGGGCAAAAATCAGCCTGCACGCTGGAGCTTACATAGAGCAACGCCTTGTGTGCCCTCAGATATGAGTCCGGGTGCCACCTGTGGCACGCATGCCATAGGTTCGCCATCACGGGACTAGAAGATCTCCAAGGTCCCTTCTAATCCTATGAGTCTATGATTTTATAATTCTTATATATTTAGGAAAATGGAAATGTTAGAACACCCACTAGTTCTTATATAAAACCTATATACAGGTCAGGGAGTCACAAATTTGCAAAGAATTGAGATAAAACTGCATGTAGTCCTTGTCCTCAGAGGTGGGTTCTACTTACCTTTCCTACCGGTTCGGATCGTGATGGAAGTGCGTGTTTTGCGCTTGCATGCTTGCTGTACTTGCACACATGCCCCCATCGCATCTGGGTATTGCCTTGAAAATAATCCTCTGCGCATGCTTTGTGTATGTGCAGAGAGTTTCGAGGCAATTTTCACTGGGAGGACTAGTTCAGGGGTGTGTCCAGCCGGTCGTCGCTGCCGGTTTGGTGAGCGAGGGGAAATTCCCGCTACCAGTTCTAGCGAGCCGGTTTGAACCGGCAAGAACCAACCTCTGCTTGTCCTATTACAAATGGTCTTTGAGATATAAGTGGTTACTTAGTAGCTGTTTGAAGTTATGACAGACATGCACACCCTCTAAGCTACTGATGATCTTCTTTCAAAATTATAGCGGTCTTATGCCTGACTGATCAGAGGAACACTGCAATGCCTCCCCCTCCCTTCCTATCCCACCCTGCTGGATCTCTACAGGCCTTGGGCCTACTTCCCACCGTTTCCATCACATACTTGCCAGTACCTTTTATAGATCTCTGGATATCGTGTTGCAGAAGGCCAGTCATTCCTGGTTGCCTCACAGAAGTGACCACCATTTTGAGAATGCCAAAATTCCTTGTGGAAATGGTGGCTGGCTGCTTCCAAACTTTCTGCCTAGATCATCTGGCAGTCGGGGAACTGCAGGCCTCTCCTGCCTCTTGCTAAACCTTGGGGAAACCAGCCCCTTGCATGTGTTAATAATTTGAGTTTTCATGAACCAGAGTGATGCAAGAAGTAAAAATGAAATCCAAACATACTCCATAAAGAAAACTTTATTCTCAAGACCAAAAGGCTTTGTTTTCAAGGGTAGGCTAGGGAGAAGATGGGTGTTGGGACTTTATAGGGGAATTTGTCCTTTGTGTGAACTTGGGTTGTGTACATGTTAGTTTCAACTTGTCTTTCCTATGCCGTTTTGGATGTCCCTGCTTTGAGCGTTGATGCACATGAAGGCAAGACAAGGAGCAATAGATGGAAACTAATGAAGCAGAGAACCAAAGAGAAGTTTCCTGGCAGTTAGAACAATTAATCAGTGGAACAACTTGCCTCCAGAAGTTGTGGGTGCTCCAACACTGGAGGTTTTTAAGAAGAGATTGGATAACCATTTGTGTGCAATGGTATAGTGTTTCCTGCCTAAACAGGAGGTTGGACTAGAAGGCCTCTATGGTCCCTTTCAACTCTGCTATTCTATTCTATTCTATTCTGTTCTATTCTATTCTATTCTATTCTATTGAGTTTCCTGCCTAAGCAGAGGATTGGACTAGAAGACCTCGAAGGTCCCTTCCAACTCTATTATTCTATTCTATTCAATTCACGCCTCTTTAAAAGATGGCAGGGTCAGGATAACTCAAACCTCCGTAGTGGATGCTATTGCCACAACAGAGAAGTCACACAGCCTAGATCCCATTAGATGCTGCTGCTGTAAAGATAGAATTGGGATGTGTCCATTTTGTCAGTGCTTACTGGACAAGCAGAAACAATTGGGAGAATGACAGTCTTGCACATGCCTGAACGGCTTTATCAGTCACAACCTTAAACTGGGATCTTACTGGTAATGAAGCCTGTTACACTGGTGTACTGAGATATATAGTTATAACTGCCTATGCTTCTATATTCAGAAGTAGCTGTAATTGCCAATTGGTCTTCAAGGACATGCCACCTACACATACTGCAACAGTCCACACACAAGGAGACTAAACCATAAGTGACCATAAAAAGGGATTGCTGTCCCAGGAAATAGTTTACATTGGATGAATCTGGGAAAAGACCTCTAGCCACAGTAGCTTCCTGTTTTTTTGAGCAGAAGCTCAAATGAGTGCAAACTGGCCAGGGGGTGTGCTATTCAGAACTAAAACTGCGGTGGCGCAATGAATGGAGTGCAGTACTGCAGGCTACTTCTGCTGACTGCCAGCTGCCTGCAATTTGGCAGTTCAAATCACACCAGGCTCAAGGTTGACTCCATCCTTCCATGGTGGGTAAAAAGAGGACCCAAAATTGTTGGGGGCTATATGCTGACTATGTAAACTGCTTAGAGAGGGCTGTAAAGCACTGTGCAGTGGTATATAAGTCTAAGTGAAATATAGAAATTATCAACTTCATTCTCATAACTTTACTTTGTTTACTTTATTTACATCCCACCTTTATTATTTTTACAAATAACTCAAGGCAGTGAACGTATCTAATACAACTTCCTATTTTCCCACAAAACCCTGCGAAATGAGTTGAACTGAGGGGGTCACTCAGCTGGATGCAAAGTTTAAAACAAAAAGCAAAACTGTCAAGTAAGAAAAGGATAATTGATTTTGTCTTTTTTCCCCTCTTGTGACATATTTGGTTTCACCATACACCCAAGATGTATATGTATGTCTCAGCATTCCTGGTTCTATGTCCTGTAACTCCAAAAAGGGACAAGGCCTCACCCTGTTACATTCCGCGCATTTAATAATTCATACTGTGGTACATTTTCAAAAAGAATAGCAAAAAGATACTCTCTGTATTCTTTCCAGGATAAAATGTTAACGTCCCATGAGGCAATACAAATTTATTAACACCACAGGTTCTTGCAATTAATCACTTTGAACTAACAATTGTGCTTTCTGTCTAAGGAAGGATGGAAGGAACGAGAAGGGGAGAGCAACTAATCTTAAAGTCTACCCAAAGTCACAAGATGAGAACTAACTTCGTATCCCCAGAGATATTTTAGTGGCTTATGAATTTGTAGAGTGTGAAGCTAATCTCAGATAAATTCAAACTGCCCATTTTGATGAAGGCAGTGTGGTTGCTATAAATAAGCAAGAACATTGGAGCCAAATAAATTTTTATTTGTGGTCCTGAAGCATTCAGCTTTTATCTATTTCACCAGCTAACTTTTTTTTTTTGCCTTGCCTTCTTATATATTTGAAAGTATATTGTTATGAGTTTTCCTGCTGGTGCTTATTTAATAGGGGCTGCTTTTTCTGAAGCTCTAGGAAAGATGGAATGAGGTTTCTTTTCTTATTTTCTTACTCAATTAACTAAGGCACTTATTTGGTTATGAATGCCAGTTCTGGACACATGGTCAACCTATGCCTTCCCCCAACCATTTTAAAATCTATTTTTGGTTGCTTGGGGATATAATGAAAAGGGGTCAATTTCAGTTATACTACATTAGGAAGTAGCAATATGAAAGAAATAGTTTGGATTGCATAGTGATGCAAATTTATCACCTGTCTACTTTCAGAGATGATATATAAACTAAAATCACTTAGATGTCAAAATATGCATTGTGTGAACTTTGCACATATTGGTCACCATTTATCACAAAAATGCCAAGGTAAGTCCTCACCACATTAATTTCACCACATTAAGGAAAAATGCTTGCAAAACTATACATTAGGAAGAGGTGCAAGCCAGAGGTGGATTTTAGGAAAAATACATGCAACTACAGTATATCATATAATCTACCTTCTTCAAAAAAAATAAACTTTTCATGAGATATTGTACATGAAGGCTGATGGGGAAGCAGGTATAAATGAGCCTACATTAAAAAAAAAAATAGAGACAGAGAATGAAATCTGAATAAACCAGGAGTGTATCCAACCTACAGTCTAATTCACTATTAGGGACAATTATTAAACTTTGGTTTTACTCTAAATCAGAAGTGGGTTCCTATCCTGTTCTATAGAGTAGGTAGTAACTCCGCGGTGATGTCATGGAGCCGGTTCTGTTGGTGGCTCTATGGGCACCGCCATCTTGGATTTTGCTTCTGTGCATGCGCAGACTGTCGCGTGCGCGCGCTCGAGGCACAACCCTGCGCGAACCGGCAGTAAAAAGATTCAGAACCCACCTTTGCTCTAAATATACTATTAGCCCTCTGAATCCTAATGTTTTACAGTGCAATTCTGTATATACCTGCTCTATCCAATTAAAAATACAACCTAAGGCTCTTTTTAAGCAAACATTTCTGGGCTATAGCAACTGAGGCAGCATAAGAACCTAAAGTTTTTTCCTGTAATCTTACTCAATCAAGAATGCTGTTTATTGATTTATTTAGCAATTTAACTGCTCTGACTGGATTATGAAATATTGTATAAATGGCTTTGGGTGGCTTATGAAAGAATCCAGCCTTTAAGAAGTAATTTGCAACCTGATAAATTTCCCGTTACAGCAAGGAGAATCTATTTGACAAATTCAAAATTCAATCAAGTCCACAAGAGGAAAAAAAACGGAGTAAGCCAATTTTCATTAAAACTAGCTAATCTCTTTTCTTTCCGTCATTGTTTGCATTCTTATGGCAAAAATAAGTCTAATCATAAAATAGAAAATGGAATATAGTGTTTTTTAAATGTTATTTGTGTTCCTAGAACAGAACAAAGAACCCACGTTGAACTGAATTGTATGTTGGCAGATAGATTTGTTCTGTGGAATAATAACTGGAGAGAGAAACAATCAAGTTAGGAGTGTAACTAAGGGGTATAACTTATTTTGGGGGCTGGTTCTCATGTGGGAGAAAATAGATTTATTTAAGAAAAAACCCTTTTTGTAGAAAAGCCTGATTTTCTGAAGTCTATTTAGCAAAGCACCTTCTCATGGAGTCTCCTCCATTGTAGAGAAAGAGCAAGTCAGGCTGGTCCCAAACAGCCCAGGTAAGAGACCCCCAAGGGGACTGAGCAAGGGTGGGTTCTAACTTACCTTGCCATCAGTTCACTTCCTCCCGCGCCGTGTGGGCGCACACATTTTGAATGGGCATGCATGCACAGTGCAAACAAATTACAAACAATTCCCCCCCCCAAAAAAAAGGCCAAAAACAAGATATGTGATGTATGCGCAGTGCCGGAAACTCAGGTTCTGCGCATGCGCAGAAGAAAAAAACCTGAGGAAAATTTCCCCCCACAAATTTTTTCCCCAAAAAAGAAAATCTCAAAAAAAAGATGGTGGCATCCATGGACCAGAACCGGTTCTGTGATGTCACCAGCGGCTTACTACCTACTCTATAGAACCGGTCTGAACTGGTAGGAACCCACCTCTGGGACTGAGAGTGGAAGGAAGGGAGGAAAAAACCTGAAAATATATCTTGTCCTGCTTCAGGGATCAGCCTCTCACACATATGCATCGTTTCTTGGGAGACTATCAGTTTTCCTTTCAGGCGCCCAAGGGTCTGAGCAATGTAGTCAGGAATGTCAAACAAAGCAAAAACTCACCTGCAAAGTGTATTTTCAAAGAGGACTGTGCAAAAGAGTCTTCCAAAGTCAGCCCAGGTGTCAAGTGTGGAATACACACTTGTCTGACATTATTTCAAGCAAACAGCACAGGGGTGAAATAAATCTGTAATATAGGCTACAGCCAGTTGTCCCTAATCAGAATGTTTACTCTCTTGCTTGGCAAGGAACCTATTCGACTTTTGCTGCCCTGCTCTCTTTTCTACTCATCTGGTGCAGGAATTGGAAGGCTTCATGTTATTCTCACCAGAGAGGTCCAAGTGCTCAGAGGAAGTTTGTGATTGAGCAGCCTCACATGACATCTGGTTTTATCCTTCCACAATCTCAGCTGGAGCAGCTTCTTCAGCCTCAGAATATGAGTCCAGAGCCTGGGCCATTATACCGGCCTAACCAACAGGAGATGTAATAATAGACACAAATAAACCTTTTAGGCAAGTAAAAGGTCAGAGGTTCTTTATGGACAGTCTCTGGGTCTTTTGACCCAGGCGGTAAATAGGTTTTTGGCTGCAGAAATTCAGCACATGCAAAGTTGAAATACAACCTCTGGTTGTTTTAACAGTCAAGGCTTAAACATTTGGAACTAGTAAATGTCTAATCCATGAAACTATTATATGCACAACTGAATTTCTAAATACAACACAAAGTGTATATGTTAATAACACCCTTAAACTTTGCTCAACTGGGGTGCCCTTATTAATGCCATTCTCATTCTCATCCTTCTTGGATGAGAAGTGAAATGTTTTCAAAGAAAAAAACCCAAGAAGGTAAAATTGCCTTTTGGAAAAGCACCTTTGGGACAACCATGACCTGGATGGTTGAGACTCTCCATAGAATTCCAGAAGATTGTTGGCCAATTCTGATAATGGGGCAACTGGTAAGTCTGAATCCAACTTTATATTTTTATACTCGCCTAACTATTGAATGCACCATGTTTCCAATTTGGGCCTATCTGGCAAGCCAAAGAAATATGGAAGAATAAGATCCAAACTCCTGGGCTCACATGACTGAATCATTCCTTCAGATCAATTTTTGAAATATATGCAAAGACAATTTTTTTTTTAAAGTAATAATTTGATCAACTGGTTATAGCAATATCACTGATACATTTTGTTGTGTAGATAAATGAAACTGAAGTAGAATGGAGACTAGAGGAGAAATACAGATAGTCCTCAACTTACAACCGCGATGGAGCCCAAAATGTATGTTGTTAAGTGAGAAATTTGTTAAGTGAGTTTCCTCCATTTTACGACTTTTCTCACCTCATTTGGTAAGCGAATCACTGCAGTTCTTAAATTAGTAACACCGTTGTTAAGTGAATCTGCTTTCCCCATTGACTTTGCTTGGCAGAAGGTCGCAAAAGGAGATCGCACGACCCCAGGACATTGCAACCATCATAGATGTGAGTCAGTTGTCAATCATCCGAATGTAAATCACGTGACCACGTGGATACTGCCAAGGTCATAAGTATGAAAAATGGTCATAAGTCCCTTTTTTCAGTGCTAGTGTAACTTTGGACAGTCACTAAATGAACTGTTGTAAGTCGAGGGCTACCTGTGATAGAACTTTGGATGATGCAGCCAAGTGCAAGTCATGCATGCAATTTCATTTTTCCCCCAATCAGCAGCTCCTCAAAAAGGATCCTTAACTCTTCAAAAAAAGAAAATCAGGGTGAAGATTCAACCCATAGATTGCTGTCCATAAATCAATCTTCTCAAGGTTCCTGACTTCAAATAGTTTTATTAATTTATAATATGACATACAAAAGAGAATACAAAAGCAAATATTAGGGAAATTAGGAAAGGGGGGGGAAAGGAAGCGGATAGTGGAGGAAAGCAAGGGAAAAAGAAAGAAAAAAAGGCATTGACTTCTGACTCCTTTGATTCAGTAAATTATGGCATTAAGATCTACCCTCAACTTTTGGGGGGAGGTTTACCAATTAGATAGCTTTATTGTTATAGAAATGGCTATGATAGTTTCTATTATTATGAAAAAGTAAAAAGTTGAGGGTAGCCTTATTTTACTGCATCAAAGGAGTTGAAGTCAATACCTTCCCCCACCTCAAGATTCCTAAAGTCGGTAACATTTACTGTAGGTTACTGCATTTAGGTTTTCTCATGTTCTCCTGTTTCCATTCTTTATTACTTAAACCCAGGGCTGCTGGGCGTTCGCAGGGGGTTTAAGGAGAACCTCTAGCTAAGATTCTGTGCAGTTAGGAGAACCCCCAAATCCCACTCCTGGCTGGTCCTGCCCACCCCTCCCCTCCCAGGACTCCCCACCATTTTGGATGCAGGTAAGTGCAGGGTTTGCGTGGAGGTTCAGGGAGGGTGAAAAACGGGCCTACCGGAAGTTCGGGAAGGCCAGAAATGGGTCCATTTCAAAGGACCTCCGGAGCCTAAGGAGACAATTTTCGCCCTCCTAGAGATTCAAGGAAAGCTTCCGGAGTCCGGGGAGGACAAAAACGCGCCCCCCCCATGGTGCAGGAGGTGAACTAGGACACACCCACCATGGCCACGCCCACCCAGCAACCGGGTAGAGAACCTCTTGCTAAATTTTTTGAAGCCCACCCCTGTTTAAGCCTACCTTGAGTAAATTTCCGATTCCTTAGAAGGTACTTCTTCACGTTTCTTCCTTTCCATAGCAATTGGAAAAGAACAACTGCAAATGGCTATCAAGTCAAATCAGTACAATTCCCCCTGGTTCACTTATCCTCATTTTCTGGCTAGGGATGAGGGAAGCTTAACTGAACATTTGGTAGAAAAATAACATTGCATTTTGATGGAAAAACGACTTATTTATTAATATATTATTTGTAAGGCAAAACAGGCCCTGCCTTGATAATGCAGTATTATTCCGAATAATATCTGCATTGTTTTTTTTAAAGCAATAGAAAACTCCTTTTTGTTTATTTAATGTATGTCTATATTGCTTCACATACTGAAGCACCATGAAGCAATTTACAATCAAAACAGTCAAACATAGAAAAGCAGAGAACAATAATATTCAACAAAACTTGCCTTAACAGGGTAAGGAAAACGTGACTTCTTGGAATTCTTTCTAACTCCTTAATAATAGCTTCTTTTCTAGGCCACGAGATCAGGAGAGATGCAGGATTAAATACAAATATCAAATTTCGTTCAGTGAACTTGGAAGCCTTTTATGGCCCTGGGGCTTTGTTTGGGGAAATTTACCTTTCTGTTCAGGAAATTTTAAAAAGGCAAACTATAAAAAAGAAAAAAAGTTGTCAGTTAATAGGGCAGCCTCTCTCCCGTGGTTCTCTCAGAGAAGAAAGGATGAGAGAGATCAGAGCAATAGTAATAGTACTTAGACTTATATATCACTTCACCGTGCTTTACAGCCCTGTCTAAGTTGTTTACGGAGTCAGCCTATTGCCCCCAACAATCTGGGTCCTCATTTTAATGACCTCGGAAGGATCAAAGGCTGAGTCAACCTTGAGCCAGTGAGGATCGAACTGCTGACAGTTGGCAGAATTAGCCTCCAATACTGCATTTTAACCACTGTGCCCCATGGCTGTTTCTAATAGGAATAATAATTGTCAATTAGTGTAGTTGCCGGAAGTTGACTTCAGAATCTATCTCTTTATCTCTCTAAAACAGGGGTGTCAAACTCGCGCTGTCACAGCGGCATCATGTGACATATCAGGACTGACCCCACCCCCTTCGTTAAACTGGGTGGGGGTGGGGTCAGCATGTGACGCATTCGGCCCGTAGGTCATGAGTTTGACATCCCTGCTCTAAGATACATATAGTACACATAAACCTATTTACTTACCTGTTTACCTGTACACCTGTCTACCTACCTAATGTCATAAATTGTTTGGCAGTTACCTTATTACAACACCACATAAGAGCAAATTTATTTCCTTCTTCCTTCCAGAGTATTTTCTTTGCTGCTTCTTGTTCTCAATTTGTACACAGATCAGGATTTCTGATACACCTATCTTTGTGTGACACACACACACACACACACACACACACACACACACACACATTTTTTGTCAAACAGCACCACCTGGTGAAAAGAAAGAGGCACAAGCAGGCTACTAGTCATAGCTTGATTTGGCTTCCCTATGCTGTTTCAGCAGTCTGATTTACTTCATATACTCTTCCAAATTCCTGCCAGAATTAAAGGCTGAACTAAGAATTTTTGGAATTGTAATCCAACAGTAGGTAGCACAATAAATACTGCTTGGATGCTTTAAACTATCACATGCACCCCTACTAGAGTATGGACAGTAGATTATGGCCTTGGAATATATGGGAAAGGTGAGGATCCTACTGTAATTCTTAGATGGTATGTGAAGAAAAAGACCAGGCAATTAACAGCTACAAAAGGTCTGTTTTGGTCCTATTATTTGGAAATGGAAAAGCTAAATCATACCTGAAAACACCACTCCATTAAAAATGTGGAATTAAACATGAATGTAATTTATACTAAGTTTAGTTGTCAAAATAATGTCTTAATCCATAATTATGTCCCTCATTTTTTGGGGCCCATGTCTGTTTTGATAACACGATAGGTGTTTACATTATCAATCCATTCATAAATCACAATGAGACACCATCACACATACATGTTACACTTGACTGTTTCATGTGAAGACGAATTACTGAAAAACCCAAATCGGTGAGTGGCATTGTCTTGATGTTCAGTGTGGAGCTGACAGACAGACTGAAATGGGCCATTGGATTGATTGCATTCTGTGCTCATTAATAAAGATTTCTCTGGTCATTCACTTCCCACCCCTAAACAGTTGTCACTAACCTTAATCCTCCCTCTTTGACACTTGCATCAATAAGGCAGCCTCAATCAAGGCATCACAAAAGCTAACCAAATCACAGGATAAAACAGACCTGGACATTTTATGGCCTCCAGGCCACATCCAGCCCTTTGGCTGTCTCTGTCTTTCCTATGTCAATTGGCTTGGAAATGGATTGAAGTCAGCTGGAAATCAGAAATCAAATGTAAGTAAGACTTAATGTGTATCCTTACCAGTAGCAGCTACTCAAAACCATATAATTTACTGCTTTTCAGAAAGCAATACAATTAATATTGAGCAGAATTAAGTCCATCTTTTTGGTTCAGCCCTCCACAACTATCCCAGTTTCTTGTGTAGATCTCTGAGAAAACTAATTGCCTGTCCCTGAGATAAATTACTTTGCTAACAGTCGTAGACTCCTCCTACCAATAGTTTATTATATTAGAAACATGAAAGATCAATAACATAGAATTGCAAGCCATCATTCAAACCACAGGGGCAACTATAGCCACAGAGGACTTATCTTGACTTGAACAATCCTTCTGGATCCCCCATTCCCTGACAGGCTGAATCAGTGGTGAAATCCAAATATTTTACTACTGGTTCTGTGGGCGTGGATTGGTGGGCGTGGTGTGGATTGGTGGGTGTGGATTGGTGGGCATGGCAGGGGAAGGATACTGCAAAATGTCCATTCACACCCCACTCTGGGGCCAGCCAGAGGTGGTATTTGCCGCTTCTCTAAACTACTCAAAATTTCCACTATCGGTTCTCCAGAACCTGTCAGAACCTACTGGATTTCACCCCTGGGCTGAACTTAGTGACAGAAACTCTACAAACACAGGGAGCAGAATATGATTGCAGATTCTATTCCGATTTTCACCATTCAGATGGTGATAAGAGTCACCTTGATATATATATATATATTGCTCACACATTGCATTCATATCTTTGGACATGTTTTCATTAAGTCTGTGTGCCTGAATGATTGAGTCTTCATTGACATATTGCAAGTCATTTTGGGGAGAAACCCCTGAAGTTGGTTTGGCAAGAGTTGGTACATTCCATTAACTCTCTAACTCTACCTACCTAATTTTGTTTTGACTGATGAAGTTGCTTGGATGAGCAACAAAACATCTCAGATTAATAAAGTTTGGCCCAGTTGCCATGATTCAACATTTAGACACATTTGGCCTGGATGATTGATTCTTCATTGACATATTAGGTCTGTGTGTGCATGGTTGTGTGTGTGTGTGTGTGTGTGTAAAGAGCGAAAAGAGAGAGAACATGTATTAGAG
Organism: Pseudoxenodon macrops; assembly: GCA_032467955.1. Lineage (NCBI taxonomy): Eukaryota > Metazoa > Chordata > Lepidosauria > Squamata > Pseudoxenodontidae > Pseudoxenodon > Pseudoxenodon macrops. The sequence continues at coordinate 37,682 of JANHFT010001853.1, read as the reverse complement.
AAAATGTGTCATTGATCTCTCAGCAAAATTTATCTAGGCTTCAAAAGGAATTGAAGGCCTTTGCAGAGGCCTGCGAAGTTCTCCAGAAGAACTAGGAATGGCCTGTGTGTGAAGAATGAGCACCTACAAAGTATTACGACCAGACACCCTTTAGCTTTCAATTAAAAAGTTCTCTTGTACGGCACAAGTAGCTGCGGCTGTAAAAACTGTTTAAAATTTTATAGGTATTTCTTTGAACAAGCTCAGTCTGCTGCTTGCTTTATCTCTGCATGAAGGATCACAATATTTCCCCCGCCATTTCTATTTATTGCTTTTCCAGATATGTTCCTGCCTTCTGCTGCCACCGCCTGTCATGCCATTTGAGCAGTGAATGAAATTTGCTGTCAGAGTTGCTTATTTGATTAAAAAGTGAAAGTTTAAGGAAGAAAATGTTCGCGTATGATCGGGTGATGGTTTCTTCAGCTAGCATCTCTGCAAATAGAAGTACATTTCTCATACATAACCTATTATGCATTTCATAATGTGCATGTTGATAGCATCGTAGGTAAAGGTAGGCAAAGTGCAGCTGTCCAGCTGTTACTGAATTATGATTTTGCATCCCTGGGAAGCGTGGTCAATTATGATAGATGCAAGAGTACTAATTTAGGAACATCTGGAGTGACCTGCCCTGGCTCTGAATAGGTCTCTCAAGACACAATTAAAAAGTCATTTTCTGAGCTCAGAAAGAGATCCCAGGCTGATATGAAGACACATTTTGGGGAACATGAGGTTTCAAGTCTTCTCTTACACATTTAAAGACACAAACACATACATTGTTCTGTATGAATCTAAGATGTAGCATAGAGTTAAAGAATGTATGTCCTCCAAATTTTGTTGATCTACTACTTCCAACAGTTTCTGCTAGAACTGGAGAACCACAACAGGTCCATCTTTGCTAGAAGACTAACATCTGAAGTCAGTTGACTTGATGGTCAGGCAGGATGGTAATGCAATCTACCTGGGCTTTATACATGTCTTGCTCAGTCTGGTGGCTTACAGTGTTTTGGTGGTCCTGGCAGTAAAGCTGCTGGAGTTTGTCTTTACAAGTCTCAGTTTAGAAGCCATGCCATTCATGGGACCCAATACATGTATCCAGATGTGAAAACAATGCTAGCATTGGATTACCCAAATAAAAAAATGCATGAATGCATGCAAAGTCAAGGAAACGCATGTTGGTGTGGCCATAATTCTGCGGTCCTGTATGCCCATTCACAATGGCAGTGTGAATTGACACGTATCATGAAATTAGAGCTGTTCAGAGGACACTTCCTGGGATGGACACAATGAGCCAATGTCCTGCTCATTAGCAGAGCAGCATTTGTGATGAAAATTGCAACTGGATGTTTGATCCCGACCATCAAAACCACTCTGGAAAAAGGAGTGACTGTAGACATTATCCAGATTGCTTTGGACAGCTGTTCCTCATGAGTAGACCTTGGAAATTGCCATTTTGTGATCAGCCTATGAGTGTAGTATCTGGGAGTAAGCTTATACTCACAAAGCATCCTTTTACATACACTGAGATCAACCAAGCCTTGTTTCCTAATCATTTTTTAGTAATATTATTTTATTGCTTATGGGCAAGATTAAGGACTTTCTGACTGACAAGGTTTTACAATATTCATTATTGAGTTTCCTCCACCTTAGATGGTGTAAATCTGATTTTAAAAGTTTTGAAAAGGTATCCATTCTTCAACTATGTAGCAAAAGAGCACTTAGTGAGGTCCTCGGTCCTGTTGTTTAGTGTCACAATCACACAGTGAATTATACCCCAATCAAGGAACTACCAACTCAGATAAACAATCAAACAGTAAATACAGTAAGGTACAGTAGAATGCATTGTAGTAGTCAAGAAGATGTAATCAAGGCATTGAATTGTCACCAAATATGACTGACTGGCTCAGGGAGTTGTACTTGTACAACTTAATTATAGAAAAGTTTTCCTTGCCGTGGCCACAACTTGTAAAATCAAGGGCAGGTAAGGATCAAGAATCACTCCAATACAGCAAACCTTTATTTCATCTCATTTAATTCTCCCTCGTTCAATTTATATGTTGAGTATATTTTAAGGGACACTGAATTGCTACAAGAAATGTGTGGCTTTTAAACTGGAGAAAGAAATAGTTAAAAATGCAAAGGATCTACAACAGGGGTGTCAAACTCAAGGCCCGCAGGCCAGATCCGGGCCACAGAGGGCTTTGATCTGGTGCACGGGCCCGCTCTGGAAGCAGCAAAGGACCAGCCCGAATCGCCTCTTCCAGAGAAAACAGAGTTCAGGAGGGCCATGAATGGGTCTCTTGGACTCCATTTTCAGCCGTGATGGCCTCCTGCAGCCCTCTGCCTGTGAAAATGGAGCCCCTCCCGGGGGTGAGTGATATCAAGCTGGCCATGCCTACCTTGGCCATGCCCCCCCCCCAAGGTCAAACAACCCTACAACTCTGATGTGGCCCTCAGTGAAATCGGGTTTGACACCCCTGATCTACAAGGTCTAGTAATAAAAGTCAAAGAGCACAGTGAAAAGTGGGATAAAAATTAAATATGAGGACAACTAATGACAAAAGCATTAATGAAACTACTGAAGTGGGGGATAGCCTCTGCTTTTTAGGATCAACCATCAATAGCAAAGAAACAAGTTGTTAAGAAATATGCCACAATCTAATGCTTGATAGGGAAGCCATGAAAACCTTAGAAAATATATTCAGATGCCATGATAGAACTATATACCCACAAAGATCAGAATTGTGCAAGCAATGGTTGGACTTTGAGGAAGCAGTCTAGGAAGAATACTTATGCTTTGGTACTTTGTTGTTGAAAAAGACTCCAGAGAATACCATGGACAGTCAAGAAAACCAACAAGTGGATCTTCAAGCAACTCACAATTCTCAGTCAAGGCATCTTCAGATACAATTTGTGAATTGCTCGCTCTCTGAAGAAGGTTGTAATGCTGAAGAAGGGGTTAATGGAAGAAAAGAGAAGAGGACAGCCAGCAACAAGGACTCTGTTACAGAGGTGATGGGTGTATCATTTGAAGCCCTGAAAGACCAGTTAGGAATAGATTATCATGGAGAGCTGTCTGTCTGTCTGTCTGTGTGTCTGTCTGTGTCTATATCTGTCTCTCCATTCAGCCAGATTGGCCCCAATCCTGATGGCCTTAAAAATACATTTATTATTTCTTTGATCTGAATAAATAAATACGAATGACTTGCCTTCAAGAAGTTGTAGGTACCCCAACAACTGGAGGTTTTAAGAAAAGATTTGACAGCCATTTGTCCAGAAAGGTATACATTCTCCAGCTTGGGCAGGGGATCAGACCAGAAGATCTCCAATGTCTTCCAATTCTGCTATTCTGTATTCTATAATAAGACAAAGCTGCCATTAAAAAATTGCCCAGCCCTGAATTTCTCACCAATATTGTTTGAGAATGACTGAAACCTCCATTGATCTTTTCTACCTAACTGTGAATCTGTCTGGTGAAAGAAGTCACTGGCAAAGTGACGAAAGGATGAGTCAAGTCAGCATGTACACAATAGACTTTGAAGGCCAAGATTGCTCTATATATAATACCTATATATTTTTATGCTATAAATATCATGAGCGAAGTAAAAGACCCATTTGAAATACTACAACAGTGATGGCTAACCTTTTTCTTCTTGCGTGCCAAAAATGGCAGCGCACGCGCGTTAGCGTGCACACGCATGCCAGCACACAACCCCCCCACGCACACTGCACTGCGCATGTGCCCCCCCCCATTGGGCTGTTTTTCGCCCTCCAGAGGGTTCAGGAGGGT
>JANHFT010001853.1:3245-13280 GCA_032467955.1 Pseudoxenodon macrops | reverse complement strand
CCAGACTCCACTATTTCTGAAAAAAATGTGACCAACTAAAAAAAAGCTCCCTAAGATGTACAGCCCCTATTTTACTCCCCAAAAACTCAGGTGAATCTTATACCCCGGTGTGTCTTACAAAAAATATGGGTATGTCCTTCTCAGATGTTGAGTATGATTCTTCAGGTATAGTCTTACTTATTCAGCACAATGGAGAAAACAACTACTAGAACAAAAAGTCCAGTCCTATTTGGGAAACCACAATCCATCAGTTAAACATAGCTTAGCGAGACAGAACAATGGTTTTGAATAATTCTAGAGCCGAAGAAGGTAAGATTGGGAGATTGAACAATCCACTAAGAAAAGAAATGGAAAATATTGGCAGCAGGTTGGTGATGGGATGCCTGGCAGAGGCTAGCTGCACTGAAGTCTCCCCGCAAAGCATTTCCAAAAACAATGTCATGGTTCTACTTTGTACTTAAGCAGCAGGGCCCTTGTTCCTTTAGACCAGCGATGGTGAACCTTTTCAACCTGGTGTGTCCAAAATTCAGAAAATGCCTAATTTGACTCTGATAGATAGGTGTAGCTCAGGGTTGAATTGCAGGGTCCTTAGCACTCTCTTAGGTTTTCTTGCAGATATTTCATTACCCAACTAGGTAATATTAGTGCTGATGAGGTTACCTGGTTTGGTAATGTAAAATATTTCTAAGAAAATAACCAAGTTCAGAGAGCACCAAGGATCCCATAATTTGAGCCTGCTGGTTGTCATGCACACACAAAAGAGAAACAATTATGTCCTCTTCCCCCATCTAGACCACCTTGAACACTGGCATTTGGTCCCAGTGTGGCGTCTAGGCCTTGACTTCACAACTAGTGCCATCTTTTCCATTCAAAAAGATCACCTTTCAACATTCCTCAAGGTGCGCAAGGCTTGGGGAAGAACACAGTTGCCTCTCATGGCCCAGCGCTGCCCAGGATCTTCTTTGTACCGCTTACCTTCAGATGGTTCCCATTCTGTTGACAGTCCCTGCAGATTTCTCTCCACAGTTTAACACATGGGGTTGCTTTTGGAGATGACTCCGAGGTTGTCAATGGAAAAGAAAGTGGCAGCCAGGCTACTGGAGTGGTCTACCAGTATGGTAAATAAGTAAATAATACTTATCATGTACTTCTTTTTGCATATCTCTCTCTCTCTCTCTCTCTCTCCCTCCCTCCCTCCCTCCCTCCCTCCATTACAGTATCAAAACAGGTCAATATCCCCCTCTTAGTTACTCTTTGACGCCTTCACCAAATTCTGGGGAGGAGAAAAAAAACCCCATATTTTTCAGCAGGAGACCTTATACCATTTTGGACAAAGGGTTGTCCAATCCCTTGGTTTATTGTTTATCGCTTACATGGATAAATGGTGGTGTATTAATTCAGATAATATTAACTTTCCAGTGTAAGGAAGGAGCCACTGTGTGGGAAGTTTTTAAATGAATGTTTCTTGCCTTTTCCTAGAAAGCCACAGTTCTCATTTTCTTTCTTTTGCCTAAACTTCCTTGACCTTTCACTCACTGCAGTGACGTCTTCCATTGCATTTTTAAACACCCTCAGGCTGCAGTAGGAATGAAACCTCCTCGGTTAAGATGGGTAAGTCTTTTACATCAATAAACAAATAAGCTGCCCAGAGTTGCTTAAGTTGAGCAGCCAATTTAAAATATATATATATATATATAAATGAGTTCTGTCAACTCTCCTTTGTTTTCTGTTTCACGCTTTCTGCTTTGGCAGAAAAGTAAGTGCTCTTTAAGTAAGAAGAAAGCCTGCTCTTACTTCCTCAAAAGAAAATAAACTATTTCCCTCTGCAATGGCATGTACAGTGCTTTAAATCTCCCCACCCCCTTTTTTCCATCCTTTAACCCAAGCATTTCAAACAATAAGCTACCATGTTTGGAATCAGTAAATCTTTGGAGAATTAAGCATCGAAGAATTAAGATACAAGCATGATTATTTGGTCACTCAACATAGAGCTCCGAATGCAGGAATGTATTCAAAATGGAGTCTTTCCGTTTGAAGGTGTGGTTCGGCTTAAGCTAATCACTCAGCTGAAAGGTGAGCGTAAACCATGACTTTGTGTTCTCCAATTCTATAATGTTGATTTAATGGCTTTTAGCTAGAGTTTATTCCCCAGACAGCCACATGTGTAATGTTCCAGGTTCGCTTGCATTAAAAATGAAATACATCTGGCAGATCTGAGGGAACTCAGCACAAGAGAGAGGATGCTGAGAAGAAAATTTCTGCTTTGGGGATTCTCCATCCAGATCTTCAGGAAGAGGAATGACAAGACAGCTGTATTCCTGCGGAACACCTCAACCAAAGAACAAGCCAGGGTAGGACATCCATCATTGGTCAAATTTGGCAAAGCATCCAACTACATACCAGAAACAACACCTTGAACAACAGGCTTCCTTGCCACAGTTATGAGGCCAATCTGACACCTTTTTCACCCCCTGGACAAATGGATATTTATTGTCTCAAGGCCATATTACTGGGTTAACTAGGTGAAGAAAATACGGAGCATGACCTTGGCAGAGGCATGCATAAACTGTTACCAAGACAAAAGTGACTGAAATATTTTTTCCCCTCCAAGGCCAGAGCAGTAACTTCAGAAGCACCTCCTTAATTTACTAAATTAAATCAGACTTGCAATAATCTGTTGTTATAGTCTATCTTAATAAAGGTAGTTTTTAGCCTTTCTGTGGTTGGTTTTCTGAACCATCCCTTGCAGAGGGACTGATCCTATGATATGTAATACTTATACATTCAGGTTCTGCTACCTGTATTTTTACTGGTTTAATGGTAAAAATTTTAGAGATGCAAGCCACCCTGGGAAAACTGTTTTAAATACACAAGTATTTAAAATTAGTAGTTGGTACTTTCTGTAGTTTGAGGGAAACACGAGGGATGGCCCTTGAAATAGAAAGCATGTTGAACCGCAAGGTAAATGATGATAACCAGGTTCTTTTTGGAAAGCTAAGAAAATAAACAAAAGCAGTGATACCCAAAGGTCACAGCAGATCCTGAAGGTAGGCAGAAGTGGATCTTTGAAGCTTTTTTGGGGGGGGGGGCAGATCCAAAGCAAATCCCAACACATACAGCAGACAATGTACTTTTAAAAAAAGAAATAGAAGTCACTGGTTGATTGTCTCCGTGCAACTCCCACTGTTTGTTATAGGGGTAAAAAATCAAGATAAATTCTCCTGTTTACTGCCTTGAGCTCTTAAGAAAACAGGAAGGAGAGAGAAAGGGAGATAGTTACTCCTTTTAACTAACCTAAAGAATACAAACAAAACAGAGCAGATACTTGTCTTCCACAATAACAACTAAGAGGTGTTCAGTAATTTCAAAAAAGTCCTAATTTCTGGTTTGCGAAATGGTACGAAACAATTGGCTCAGCAGAATTCTGTAATAAATAAATGAGTTGAAAATATAAAAATGGGAAGATAGTCCACATTTGGAATGTGAAATGAAATCGCACAGCCACCGGCTAGCAGGGATCATCTAATTTTATAGATTCTAAATTGAGATGAAGCTGATTGTGTAGTAATTATATTAGGGTTAGATCTTAAATAACTTTTTCCCCCCAGTAGTTTCAGTAGTTTGTAAAACCACAATCCCATCTTGTAATCTGACCACGTTTTTCTACCCCATCTTCTCAAAGTTGATACAAATATTAATCCTAGCCCTGCTTAATATTTGGATGAGAAACCCACATGAAAAACTAAGGTTGTGAACTGCTTAGGCTAGAGTGGGAAGATAAAAGAAAAATAAATAAATCTTGGCAAATTGCTCTGGTTGAGAAACAACATGGGCATAACCATAGATGAAGACCAACCGCAGCTCCCATAGGCCAACATAGTCACTCAAACAGGAGTCCACAATCAGAAAGATGGCGAAGAGTCCATGGAATAAAAACTTATCCTTTCACATAACCGGGCAGCTGATCAGGAAAATATGCCTCAAGCTATAGAAGGTAGAACCTCACTATGTCCACTCACAAGCATGGGCACTTGGAGATGGGAAGAGCAAATGATATATGCATGGTGACACCACACAACTGTTGCAATGTACACGTAGATATCACATGTCGGAACACAAGTTATGTAGTGGTGGCATTTGTGAAATGGTATCATATTGAGGTAGGCACAGTGGCTCAGCAATTAAAGACACTGAGCTTATCAGCTGGAAACCTGACAGCCCGGGTTCGAGACACGTGTGCTGTGCAACGGGGTGATCTCCTGTTCCTTGCCCCAGCTGCTGCCCACCTAAGCAGTTCAAAAGCATGCAGATGCGAGTAGATAAATAGGTACCCCTTTGGTTGGAAGGTAACAGCATTCTGTGTGCCTTTGGCATAGAGTCCGTGGCCACATGACCACGGAAATTGTCTTCCAACAACACTGCCTCCCTTGGCCAAGAAACAGAGATGAACACTGCCTCCTAGAATCAGACCCAACTGGACAGGGGAAATTTTTACCTTTATCATTGTGTAAGTATTGTGGTTTTGGTGTCTCTGTGGCTTGCTGCAGAAACTGCTGGTCAAAATTGTAATTGTGTGGCTATGTAAATGTTATACAGCAACTTCTGGAAATGGCCTGTTTCAGAAAAGCCTTTTTCTCCTAGTGACCCATCTTCCTGTTCTCAACCTAGTAGTTTGCATTGTCTTGATTATGTAAGTTCTTTTTACAGACAGTAGATAAGGGCAGTATTTAGAAAAGGTTAGGTTGGACCTGCCATTTGAATTCCCCACAATGCTTCTGTTATTGTCTATGTATTTAACCACTGCAGCTCATGATGTGATTAAATCATTTGAAATAATGTATCATGACTCCAATTTAAAAAAAACGTGACCTGTTTATTGTAAATGAAAAGCATTCATAACAGTGCAAACAATTCTTTGGTAGATTTATTAAGTACAAGAAAGTAAGTACAAATTTTATTTTCGGTAGGAATTTTAACAAAGTAAATAAATATGGAACAATTGCCACCAACAAAATACTGAGAAAAATGATCATTCAGCCATCGGCCACTGTCTCAAAAATGCTACATGAATTTTTAATTGGCAAAAAAATGTTTAAAAAAAATCATTTTATAATATTTGATTTACGTGATAATTATAGAATTAGGTCTATTTCCTAATCTGGTTTAACACCAAACATTTCCTGCTATTTGTTTAGCTATAAATGCTGGAAGTTACATCATTTTACATACTATTTGAACAATATTGATTATAGTGTTAACAGAAATGGGCTGCACTGGATTTTTTCGTGGAGATTTGATAGCCTACTGATCAAATATTTGTTTTATTTCAATATAGGAAGCCAGAGTTCTTTGGTTATGGATTCTTGGAAAAGATACACTTCAGTGACCATGGTGCAATCCTATACCCCTTTATTTGGGTATAGACACCCCCACCCACCCACAGACATTTAATATGACTTAGATTGAATAGATTTGCAGAGGCCTGTATTGCAAAATACCTGAGCAGTTTTTTTGTTTTTTAGTGTAGCTGCAGCACCAAAATAAATGGTCATTAGTAATTTGTTAAGATTTCAACTTGTTTTATACCTGCAGAAAGATGCTTCAGTTATGGTTATCTATCATAATTTGTTAATTTGCCCAAATATGAAAGAATTCTAGAGAAAATCCCTACAGGAAAAATGTGATCTTGATTGTGAAAATATGGAATTTACTGAGGTACTGAAAGGCCTAAGAGGTAATCCTTAAAATAAAGTACAATGTTTAAAGTATGTCTTCACTTTATGGGCATCAAAGTCAAATCTTTATCTAAGAATTTGCTTTCGAGTTCCACCCTGTGCCTGTTTATCTGGTTATAAGTCCTACTAAGTTTGGCTTATTTTAAAGTAAAGACGTTTAAGATATTACTCTTCAAACTGTTCTGTAAAATTTGTTTTGTCAACTACGGTGTATTCCCAAAATACTTTTCTAAAGCAGCTACCGACAGATGCTGGTAGAGTATTTACTAAACAAATCCCACGGTTAATGTCTCTTTTTGAAACTGTATGATATCGCTTTCACCCCTAAAAACTGATTTAACGTCACTTCAGAAGATAACTAAATTCTACAAATTAATGATTTGCATCATGAATTGAAGAACCAGTCGTGAAGACAAACACATCGGTCAAATGAGGTACGAGAGCATTTCTTCTCTGACTGTAATAATACATGCTGGTTATAAAAAAAAGGCAATATTGAAAATAAAGGTAAACTGTGGTATATTAATGTAGACATAATAACAGTCCTTAAAACATATATCTGGGCATACAGATTCACAAACAGTAATATTTAACATGATTTTGACACTAAGTAGGGAAAACAGGTGCCATGTAATCAAAGGCTTTGAAATGTTTGGTTCCTTCATACTAACAGATTTTATTTCAAAATCATTCAACAATCCATCTAGGATCAATAGGTGCCGTTCTATGCACACTGCTTTAGTACAACTCATTTGTTCATGAAGTGTTTTAGAGGCGCCTTAGCAGCATTTCCATTAAAGGTTGGTGCCTTTTATATACGGATGAACGCAAGGCATTTGTTTTCAGGCTGCACAATAGTTCAGGTCAGGAGGCGAATGTCATTTTGAGGATGTCTTTTCCTGGAAAGCTGTACACTTAACCAGTGTGATGTTTGCATCCACAGCAAATAATCGTTTCCTGAAACCCTACTGGGGCTTTTATGTTCACATTTTCAAGGTATTTTCTGAGTTAGCAAATCAGGGGCAGAATCAGCACATTGCAGAATCATACTTTAAAATTTCCTGTTACTCAGGCCAAAAATGCTGTTATCTACATCTATAGCTGTGTAGGATCCAGGTCATACAAAGAGCAGTTTTGTTGAAGCTGACATTCTGGAACCATTGATTAAGGCATCACTGCTCTATGACCAATGTTTTCAATCTTGGCCACGTTAAGATGAGCGTGACTCATGCCTTGCTGGGGAATTCTGGGAATTGAAGTCCACACATCCTAAATTTGCCAAGTTTGAAAAACGCTGTCTTGGAGCATTTTCTAAGAGGAAGGACATGAGCATATTTAACGCTGCCGAATCTGGGATGTTAGAATCCAGATAACCACTAAATGGCAACAAAGAAATGCTGATCTGATAGCCCTAATCTATTAGGAAAAATGGATTCTGGGAGGTCAGAATGCACTCAGCAGTGAAAAGTATGTTACATGTCAGAAAGGTGCTAGAAGAAATAATAGATTAAAAAAATTATTGTGGCATATGCAAACATAATATTCCCAAGATGGTTCTTAACTCCTGTTTGATTAATTTCTCCATTACTACGTATTTTCCAGAAAAGCATAATGCCTCCTACCCCTTCAATCATCATTCTGTGCCTAAGGTTTAGTATGATAGAGGAGTCTTCCATAATGGTTTATTTCTCAGCACAAATATGGGTTATTTGGCATTACTAAGATATAAAGTAGGAAAATAAGAGTCCGTATATGCTTGTTAGCAAATGAATAATGGATGCCTAAAACAGGAGATGCTGAATATTTATGGGAGCCAGAATTAATATGGTACGAAGCACGAGTCACTCAAGAAACAATCCTCACATCCTTTTTTCAATAGGCAGCTCAACCTTGGAAGATATTCTAATAATGGGCAAGGTCAAATATTATCATTGAATGAATACAAACAATATCAACATCATAAGGAATAGCGTTCCCAGACAGATTTGAATTCTGGGATTATTTCACATCAATAAATTAAATTCTGATGTGGCAGATTTCTTGGACCACTTGAGCAAGCTTGCAGTACTATATGTAAGAAAGATGAATTTGGATAGGAAATGAAAGTACAAACAGCCTAAACTTCTCAACTAAGACAAGAATCACAATAAGCAGGGAAACATAACAGAGGTGAAAAATGTAAAGCAGCTGAGCAATTGCCTTTTAAACCAAGAAGTACACTTTTTTTTCAAAAGGCTAAAAGTGCGAGAATGTGATTTGATGTTTATTTTCCCTCAGTATGTTTTTTCTCATGCATACATAGACTTGTGAATTGTGTTATTGATGCTTATGTTACACCCATTCTCCTAGTGGTGGGGAGTCAGATCTACCACAAACTTATGAATATTTTATCTGAAGCCTGTCATCTTCCATTGGTCTGGATATCCTAATCCTAATCCTAACCCTCTCCAAGAATGATCAGTAAAGGCCAATCTGGCCAAGGAATTCCAGCTCTGAAGTTCATAAAAACATGGAAGTTTGCAAACTTGGAAAGCATTGTATTACACTGGAAGTTAAATGATGATAGATGCAGGCATCGGATAGGGAAAGATTTAATACTACAGGGGTGTAAAAACCAGATGCCAAAATGAAGGGGTTTTTTTTAAATTCATGGACTCAATTAGAATTAATACTGCAAGATGAAGTACGATTGTGTTATTGTGATAATGACATTCTGGCAGGATTAGCTTTTTAATATCTGCAACTTTCAGGTCTGACTTAGTGGTTGTATCATACTAAAACATTTGCTTTGGTTTGTTTAGTTCTGGTTACTGAATTATGTGAAACCAACCATCCTGATCTTTGAAAAACTTTGTTGATAGCTTAGCATATTATTCAGTGCCACAGAACTGGAATACAAAAATCCAAATATTATTTTCTCATACATCCTTTGCTGTCATCTAGTGGTATTCCAGAGTTCTGCAACCCAGGCATGGCAGACCTAACATTGTCTGAATTCAGCCAATTGTGGTTTATTCAGTATGACATGGTCAAGTATCAGTTGAATGATATATGAATGCAGGCAATATTTATGTTCATATATTGCACTAAGCCATGATTTTACCATGATGCATTCACTAAGCTAGGCTGTAAATACACCTAGCACTAAGCCATGGTTTACAGAAACACATAATACAGTATGTAAACCCAGGCGTTATGTTATGTAGATCTTATTTCCTCCAATGGCACCTGATTTCCTACCAGTGTACAAAGAAAGAAAAATCAACCTGGGAGCCTAAAAAAACTAAACAAATGCTTTAAAAAAATAGCACCGGTTTTTAGTCTCTTGAACCTGAGAAGTTTCAACATAAAACTATCTTGACTAACACTGTGTATTCCCTTTCAATACTTTCACCTTGTGGTTTTCCAATGGATAAGAAAGTAAAATAGATTTTCTTACACTGTTATCCCATCATCTGAATGCTATTCTCCTTTAACATCTTGGTTCTCTATTGTGGTTTAAAGCCTACTGTTACCTGTATTTGCCATCGGCAGATATCAATATGACTTGACATGTGGAAATTTGGGACTTAGGGTGCATTTCCCTTGCTAACAGTTTGTTTTAGGCACACCGGACAGCAAATGCCCTTCAGCTTCACAGGCGTAGCACAATCAAGTGATGGACACGATTCCACATAACAGGTGACCTGACCAACCTGCATTTGAAAAGGTAGAGTGACAGTTTAGTTACTTTAAAAAAAAAAGAACAGATAAAGATGAACATGTGCATTATTGAATAACGTACATTTGGGATTTGGGCCTGTATTGCTGATATAGTACAGGCTATCTAAATAATTTTAACATTAATTTGCTTGCTGAATTCTGAATGAAAATATGTATGCACAAATCAATGGACAAACAAAGAATCATATTGCTTGATAAATTGAGAGACATCTTTGCATGTAGTAATTGTTTGTAATTAGAGTGGGTCACTGTTTTCTTGAAATTAATCAATTTTTTGATCAAACAGAATCTCTAAAGACAAAGAGATCTTATTCCATTTATATATCATGGAGACCTCAGTTCCTTAAATGCCAAGGTATAAACTGGAGTAACAATGATGATCAAACTGTAACCCTAACACATACTAATTAATAAGCAAGCTTGTTCAATGACTGCTGGCCATCTCTTGACAAGACAGGCAGATAATCTTGTAGAGGCCTTTTCCATTGGGTATGTCATGGTTTTATTATTATTAACAGAGTTGGAAGGGACCTTGTAGGTCATCTAGTCCAACCCCCTGCTCAAGCAGGAGACTCTA